>BMAW01074338.1:444730-628517 GCA_019974015.1 Nephila pilipes
GCATGTATTGTTTGATTACTGCAACTAATAATAGTTGTTTTTAAAAAGTGCGAACTATAAAATCTGAAGAGTTTTGTACTTTTCAAAAAATAACAAAATAAGAATCCCTGTTAAAGAGTACCAGCAAAGCTGGATAAGGTCCTACTGAAACAGTAGGATGCCTGAAGCGCAAGTAAGCACAACGAAAGTACCGATGCCCGCAACGCCATGTTAATGTTTACTTGTTTTCACATTAAATCTTTTTTTCTTTTAGATGAAATCATTACTTCTTTTTCGATATAAATGTTAGTTTTAAAACCCTATTTTATTCCATCTTTATATATACGTTATTCCCTTGATGTTTGAAAAAAATTTCGGTGTGGAGTTAACCTTTTGAAATGTCCTTTGCTTCTCTGTTTGCTATATCCAAAATGTTTGTTTTATGAAACAGGATGACATTTCCCTTCATTTTCTTTGTTTTTTAAACCTACTCTTTTTTTAGTTGAGGTATATTTTACAGTGAAACTAACCTATGAACCTTCCGACTAAATAATTTTAAGCAAAGTTCTTCGCCATAATCATACCGCTTGAAAAATTATATTCATTTTCTGAGAAGAATTTTTTATCAAAAAATTCCTAGTCAGATGTGATCTAAAGGAATTAGTTTGAAAATGATTTGAAAGCTTGAGTGTAAACGGATTAAATTGAAAAATAGTATACATATTATAATTTCATTTATAATTTTGTAGAATTACGATTTTGAAGTTATATTCAAATATATATTATTAAATATATGATAGTATATATATATATATATGATGATATGATGTATGTGTGTGTGTGATGATGATTATGTGTGGGTTGTATCACAAAACTATTTTTAGCATTCATATTTTCTGGATTTAACCTTATCAGTGATATATTTATTAAATAATATTTTTTTCCATATACTGCGTTCTGTAGTTATTGAGTATATTGCTAAATTGTGTAAAATATTTTCCTTTATAAAATGGAAGTTTCATTTTAATCCACATATTCCTAGAAAGTTTCCGCGTATTTTTAAACTGAATATTACTTACAAACTTCTTTTTAAACATTTTTTTTAAAAAAAAGACTTACTCTAGCTTATCTGGTTAGTATATAGTTTTTCATTATTTAAAATGAATTTTACATGATTCTGTAACCATATTTTAGATGTTGAAACTAGCGACAGAATTAAAAGTTTTATAATTGTAAAGTCTTACGAGAAATTTAAGGAAAAACGATTGGTAGAATTCACTATGAAATTATTTCAGAATTTCAAACTACATACACACACACACACACACACACACACACACACACACATATATATATATATATATATATATATATATATATATATATATATAACATTGTTGATCAATAAGTCCCAAGACAATAGAAAACAACATTTTTTTTTGGTAATTTTTTTTTTTTATTCATCAACATAATCAATTTTTAGAAGGTGATACAACTGTTCCAACGCTTTTCCAATTTTTTCAATAATATGTTTATAAAAAATTATCTTTCGTCATAAAAATAAGCTTCATAGTTTCAGCGCGATGACCTCCCTATTTGAGCCACAATCTTTTCCCTGAGCATTTTTAAGATCAGCAAAGAGCCAGTAGTCACTTGGGGGGCAACCTATGCAGTATGGGGGTGGGAAGATCAAAGTTTCTCCACCTGTCTAATTTTTGCCATTACTTTACCGACTTCAGGCAGGGTGTATTGTCTTGGTGAAAAGGATTTTTTCTCTGCATGTGTCGTTTTTTGCGATTTCCTTCAAACGCGCACCAGCAAGTCGTCAATATAATAATCACTTCGTTGATCGATTTACCTTTTCAGTGTAGTCAATGAAAATCATGCCATGTATCCCAAAAAAATCGACGCTGACTTTGCCAATGACTGCTGCGTTTTCGGAACGCTTGACGCATATTTTCGCCAGCTGTGTACCACTCAGATGACTGCCAGCCAGACTCTGAGTGTAGTGATGTATCCATGTTTCTGTCCATGGTCACGTAACGACGCAAGAAATCTTTTGTTATAGAGTAAATAGCGACAAACAGCTTTCTGAATCATCGACTCGTTGCTGCTTCTTTGTTCCATCGAAAGTACAATCGCGGCACCCAATTTGAAAAACCTTTTTCACTTCAACAAAAACCTTTTCAGTAAATACACTTCCATATGATATCTGTGTCATCTCAGCAATCACGGAGCTTCCACTCTTAATGATCTTTCATTATAATTTTTTGTCACTTCACTCATTTTCTCCGGTGTAACGGTTTCCACAGGTCTACCTGAGCGTTCCAGTGTCATTTGTGTCGGTACGACCACGTTTAAACCTCGGCAAACCACCGACAAATCTGTTGCTTTGAGCTTGACAAGAGTCCGCAAATACTTTTTCAATCCATTGTGGTTTCTTTTGCTTGCACGGTTTTTTTTTAACGCATTAAACAATGTTTCATCAGAACACGAAACCTGGTTTTTCCATTTTTAAACAAACTACAAAACGATTTTACTCCAAACCTCCTGAGCTAACCAGGCTGTTTCGGGTCCGATCGACTTAAAATTTGACACACTTTCAAGCAAAGGTTGTACTCTAGGAAAGACCTGGTTACTGGTTTTACTGGCTGAGCGCCATCTCTCTCTGGTTAGTCTCGGTCCGATCCATGTGTTATATATATATATATATATATTTAGGGGAAAATTTTACTCTAAACACACGTATTGTCTATAGGTCTATATGCTCAAAAAAACAAGCTTGTTGATATTAATTTCTGCGAGCACCTAGAACCCGGCTTTCAAGCCCGTATTTCGCAGATGTGATGAAGAATGGCTGTGTGTGGAAGATTTATCATGCTGGTTAGTTAGTCAGTGAAGAGTCTATTGGATTTAAAGCCTCAAGAGACGAAGAAATACATGGAAAATAAAGAAGAACTGTTTGAGGTAAAAGTACAGTTGTTGGGTATTATAAAGTGAGGAAAATTAAAAACATAATTGAATTAATGGTCTGAAAAGAGATTTCTTTTGCTATAATAAAAGGAACGAGTTGATAAATTTTTTGCAGTCCATTGAGCTTCCTGAAATGGACATAACCTAAGTGGAAAAAGTTGGGAAATATTTTTTAAAAAAATGTTAACTAGAACATATACGCAAATAAAAAAAAATGAGCTTGCATCTGAAAGATTAATCAGAAAAAAAATCATTTGTAATGCATATAACTTCTACTCTATATATTAGGTAAAACGTTTTAAGAAATACTTTCAATTTGTTTTCTTTTATCGATATACTTGTATTTACAATTGATTGCTTAGAAGAAATGATAATATGTGCTTATACATTTAATTCGAAATTGAAAACTGAAATATCATGTTTAATAATTTAATTGTTAAATAATTTGAGAACATTCTATAAAAATAAATGAAACTTATTATCTATGAGGTAATAAATATGTATAGTAAATTTAAGCTATAAAGATATAACTACATGTATGTACTTCATATATATATATATATATATATATATATATATATAATCTTAAAAATTTAGATTTAGATTTAGAATTTGTTATGAAGAGTTTTAATGTGTACTATTCGGTTATATATATATATATATATATATATATATAGCTCTCACATCAATATATTTTAATAATATATATTTGAAACCTTATAAATATTCAAAATCGTACCACAAAATTATAAACTGAAATTATAACATTATAATTATTTTTTCAATAATTTAATCCGTTTACATAACTCAAAGCTTTCAAAATCATTTTAATATATTCTCTTAGATCACATCTGTGTATCTTGTAAATTTTTGATAAAAAATTCTTCTCTAGAAATGAATATAATTTTTTCAACGGTATGAAGGCGGAAAGATACTTTGCCCTAAAATTATTTAGTCGGAAAGTTTCGTAAGTTAGTTTTACTGTAAATATATAACTAAAAAAAGAGTTAGGTTTAAAAAACAAAAGAAAATGAAGGAAATGTCATCCTGTTTCATAAAACAAACATTTTGGATAGCAAACAGAGAAGCAAAGGAATTTCAAAAGTGTAACTCCACACCGAAATTTTTCAGCAACATCAAGGGAATAATATGTATTATAAAGATAGGCAAAATAGAGTTTTTAAAGCTAAATATAACATTCATATCGAAAAAAGAAAGTAATGAATTTCATCTAAAAGAGAAAAAGATTTAATGTGAAAACAAGTAAACGTATTAATATAGTAAAAAGAACATCAATTTTCATTATTGTACTAAACACTTTTTTAAACAAAAACAACAACAACAAAATTGAGAATATGTAAAAAAAAAAATATTTTCTTTTAACGAATTGTTTATTTTGTTATTTTTGAAGAAAAAGTACAAAATATTTTCAGATTTTATCATTCGCACTTTTTAAAAACAACTATTATTAGTTGCAGTAATCAAGTCTGAATGAATTCATCAAAGGGTTTTGTAAGCACTTTTTTTTAATTTCACAGATAATTATCTAATATGGAAAAATAGAATACAAAAACAATTTAAACATCATTAACTCAAAATGCGGAAGCTAATCTTTTATGATTATTTATCATTTTACTGCTACACTTTCCCCACAGTTTACGCTGAAGTAATTTTCGTTGAAGCATGTCAATATACGTAAAAAAATGTACAGTTAAATTTGCTTACACAATGAACGCAAAAGCAAATTATTTTAAACATTTTGTGCAAGTACTACAAAGTTGATTCAATCATTACAATACGTCAAATTTTGTACAAGTATATAACACTTTATCTATATATTTTTTGTTATATTTAGTTGAAAATATATGATATGGTTTTGTACTGCATTTCCCCCTTCAACCACCTCTTAGGGGATTATTTCATGTTGCTGTTTGAATTCAAATTTCCTACAAATAAATGAAACATGATTTATGTAAATTGGATTAAATTTATTTAAGTGTTTTAAGAATTGAGAAAATGTATATACAAGCGGTGAAATGTGTATTACTGACGTGGTACTTTAGTGCATGGCAGAAGTAGCGAGGTGAAATTATCAAGTGAAGCATTTATATTAGATTTGTGTTAAGGAGCCTTTGGAATAACACAAGATAAACGTACATAGAGTTAGTGACTCGAACTCTCAACTTTATCTCGTCAAAGACCTCAAACACAATAGGATTAGAAAAATTATATTTTTTTTTAAATTAAAAATTTAAGTAGGCGCGTTTAGGAGTAATTTCCACGGACAAAACAGGTTAAGTATTAAATACATTTATCTAAAAAAAAAAAAAAATTCATTATCCTCTGTGAATGACCTTTCTTTCATTTGATTGCTTAATCTTACGATTCTCTGAATAAGCTTAATAATGACCATGTAAGGAAATATTGACACAGCGGTGTTGCCTGTATAATTATTAAAGTTATGCTAATATCCCAAAAGTTTATTCACATTCATCACAAGAAATTTTTTACGTTGAAATTGTGATTGTTTTAAATTACGATTGTTCGACAGAAAAAAAAAATTATTTTTTTTAAATAAATTTTTGAAATACAGCATCCTTTTCCTTTAAGAAAAATGTACATAATTGACTATAACATACAAGTTTTCATTTTGTAATGAATTAAAATTTATTGCAAATGCAATTGTGCATTACAACAAAAATTATATTTTTCTTTTTTTTTTAAATTTAATACGATGCAAAATAGTTTATTTTCTTCCTATAGTATATCAATGCAATTAATATTAGAAAACAAAATGAATAATCACAGTATATTTTACGACTCAAAACAAAAATTTCTAAGATGTTTCTTTTAGAAGAAACTAGGCCATGGTGATCAAGTGGTCATAGTCGTGGACCCGCTGCCTGCAGTTTTCGTCGACTCGTGGGTTCGAAGCCTTTCTGCCTAAAGACCCTCCATGAAGCCGATGCTGATGCACATTAAATCTGTGGAAGCCCAAATTCCTCCCATTGGCGTAGTGTGGAAATTCGGAGAAGGAGCTGCCAGTTCAGATGTCGCCCTCGTCACTTGACCGTGATCCATCGCCAGTAGCCCTAGTGTTGCTTCTAGTGCGACGTTAATAAACCAACCAACCAATCATTTGTAGAAACTCTAAAAGCATGCTAATTAACTGTGTTTGAAATCAACGGCATTTTTACTAATGTATTATGTGTGTGAATGTCTTATATTGAAATTTCACCTTTTAAATTTACCATTACAAAAAGTTGAAGAATTAAAGTACCATTTCAAATCTGCTTTCAAAATAAAAATAAAAAATTAAAAAAAAACAAAAAAAAAAAAAAAAAAAAAACCAGCATGACTAGATAATTTTAGCTGACATTCCTAAAAAAATTATTTTTAGGTTAAAAAAACAACAAAAGTTTCCAATTCAATCATTCATGTTACTTAAAACAGACAAATCTTTCATTATTTTACAATTAAAAGTACTTATTTTAAATTCAGACGTTGAATTCCTCAAACTATTTTCACAATTATTTTTCAAAAATATTATTTTGCATTTACACTTTCACCCATTCACTTAACATGAGAATTAATTTGAGGCAAAACATACGACGAAACTATAATAGATCTATAGAGTTGATCTGCAAAATCAGATAAACTCCGCAACAGCAAAAAATAAAAACAGGCGCTCCGAAAAGCGAGGAGGCGTGTCTTTTATCCAAACCCCTCTCCCATTGGCCGCCGAATCCACCGTCCCGTTGAGCCTCGGTAATCCTTCCAATTGTGGCGGTAAACCGATTGGACGGCAGAGAAATATTTATCGCGGTTGGACACTGAGGTCAGCAGATTTGACTCCAATTCCTGACCTCAGGAAGTTCATCTCTAGTCCATCACTTGATCTTGATAAGGTCTGTCCTTCCTGAGCCATTTCCTGACAACTTGCGAATTCCGTGAAGTTATCGTCGTCCACGTGTCACTAGGAAATCCCGTCGATACAGTGAATATTGAGGTTTGGAGAAGGACTTAGATCCTGTTTAATCACATAAATTTAGCCGATTTTTTAAGGGAAAAAAAAAGGAAATCATTAAACAAGAACTGGTGATAGTCAAAGCTAGTAAACATCTTTCAGAGAAGAAAAAGAAATTTTTCAACTGTATGAACTTTTAGTAACAAGACAAATATTTGCTTATTCGTAAAATATTTGAAGAAAGAAGATATATTAAAAAGAAGAAATATTAAATAATGAAGGAATTAAATTAGAAAGTTTCTGTTAGTAGTAGAAGAAGAAACGTTCATTACCTGAAAAATAATATACTTTTGACTGTACTCTAAACAATGCCTCGCGAAAGAAAACTGAACAATTTAAAGTCATTCCAGATAACGAAAAAGAATGATGTAACATAAAGAAAATTTAGAATTTTGTCAACCTCTTTTGTCAACACAAATTTCTCTCTGAAATATTTTAAAGTTATCTAAAAAAGATTTGTGTGTGTATGGTGAACTCTGGATTCGAATAATACTGCAATTAAAATTACAGTCTCTTTGAAAATGCTGTACAGTGGTGAGTATATTAAATTGTTTGATTTTTAACTTTCTTTTTTTAAACTTCTTTACCTGTCTGTAAAATAGGTTTATTTTAATATATATTTACAAAATTTCAAATAACGAATTTCAGTTACTAAATTACTTCTGAAAATGCATAAATATACTGAATTCGATCCACTATGGTAAAAGAAAATCAGAATTCTTCAAAAAAATTTATATATAAATACGTGAAATTCATTTCATTTTTATGATAAAAATAAGCAATTTTTTTCCGTTTCACATAAAACAAGGACAATTATTAAAAGAACAATTAACATTTCTTATTCGCAAACAGAACTTGAATGAAGAATGGTTGCACTTTATAAATTACTTCAAAATTCATTACGAATATTTTTTTAAAAAACGAACCACTTTGATGGGTAATGTTCCAAACTACATTAAAATTAGCGTAGATTCCAAAAACTTTTTGTTACAGCGCTTTTTTTAAAGAAAAAAAATATTCAAAGTATAAAATGGCAAAACGGAAAAAATCATTTCTTTACCTCAAACAATGCCTTGTATTATATTCTCTCAATCCAGAATCTATTAAATAGTACAAATTTATTGAACTATTAAATTACCAAAAGAGGCTATAAAGCATAATAAAAATTTCATTGTTTTTTCGTTTCTTGCTCTTGCTTATTATAAAAACCGTACCTTCAAAACAATGCAATGCAATTTATACTTTAATTACACTGCAATTCACATTTGTAAAAGAAAACCTAAATTGATTTTAATAATTTATTCACACAAAATTTTAAAAATAAACTTTTGAGATGTATTAAAACTTTTATATACTCTTTGATAAATTGTATTTAATTTTCTTAGCATTATATTTCAGAAAGCATTCGATGGGTTTTTAACACAAAGTAGATACTTTTATTTCGGGATATTCAGCTGTATTTTTCAACTGCCATTAATTTATTATTCAAAAAAATAAATATATAATCTGCAAGAAAAAATTTCTCACGTCAGTAAATTTTTTTGAACTTTTTAAGTTCAATTATGTGTTGCTTGTAATCACACACACAAACCTCCCCATTGCAATATAAAAACAGAAAACAAACGACATCATTATACGTTCTGTCCCGCAAAATTTAAAGGAAAGATTTCTTAAAATTTTGCTAAAGCATCCCATTTTAACTTTTTTTTTTAAAGTGTTTATTATTATTATTATTATCAAGGATTAAGTATAATTTTTTTAAAAAAAATCTATGGTTCTAAGTATCAGAGATGGTTCTTAAAATTTTTGACGAAAGAGGATCTGTACATTAGTTTAACAATATTCTTTAATGAAAAAAACCATTCTTACCCTTACAAAATGGATTAATGCTATATTACAAAGTCCCTACTTAGTTTGCCTTTTAAATTTTTTCTGAAAATTATCAATTCATTCAGCAAACTCCTAATAATTTGCTAGTAAGCCAATATCTTGAAACTTCTTACCTAAAAATTATTTTTATTTTCGGCCTGACAAATTGAAAACTAGAAAACGTGATTAAAATATTATAAAATTGTAAGTCCTCGTATCTATGGAATCGATCATCTGTAGAATTTTTTCGTGATTGATAACATTATAATCTTTTACATAATAACATTACCGTATTTTCTTCTAAACTATTTATATCATACATAACATACTTTATCATTTATTAAATAAAACTTTCTTTTTCTAGAATTTAAATAAAAGATGACAATCATGCAAGTTAGATTTCTTACACAAATTTATTTCGGTATTCAATGGTTTTCTCTTTAAAATTTTCAAATTGTGTATTAGTAAATTCAAAATTTTGTTTACTTTTTTCCTTATTTCTTGAAAACTTTAGGATATGATGATTGCTTCAGAAATTCCAAAATGAGTAATTTCAGAATCAATACATAAATCTTATTAATAGACTTTTTTACGGGATTAACCCATAAGCATAAACGACTAATTTTATAATTAATAATTAGAATTTTTTTCTATTTTCATTGACAACCCCTTTGGCTGATATTCATCAATAAAACCGCATAAGATATTTGTAAAATGTGTAGACAAAATGATTCTCTCAAAAAAGAGCGCACTCTGAAAACCTTTAATAAAAAATATAAACCTAAAAATACCCTTGAATACAAATGTTATAAATAATTTTTGGCTGAAAAATATTTAGAAACTGAGTTATTGAAATTTCGTAGAAATATATTTATTTCATCTGAACAAGTTTTCAAACTTCCAATAGATTATTTCTAGTCACTGCCATTTGACAGATGTACTTTCAAACGGAGAAAAAGCGCCCTGTTTAGGCACTTGTTCTCAGATAAAGATATATCCCAGGTCATTTGAATTCGATATATATATATATATATATATATATATATATATATATATATATATACACACACACATATATATACCGAAAATTTATGAAAGAATAACTTAAAATATCTAAAAAGAAAAAAGATAAGAAAGATTTGTACGTATATATATATATATTTAACCTCCTTGTTTCATAGTTGTTTTTTCTTTGATATTGTTTCCTTTCCTACTTCAACTTGTTCACTTTTTATGTTGGGCGTAAGAATCTAATTTTGTTACATTTCATTTGAATGAATATTCAATGAGTCATTGCATTTCACAAATTATTTGTTAAGAGTCAAATTCCATGAGTTTGATTTGTTATCTTAGTAAAATTGATGTCCAACAATGTATAAATTAAAAATTAGATAATAGCTTTAAATTTCTCTTCTTAGACAGTTCTGCTTATACTGAGGCTTTGCGCAAAAATGCGTGGAATCCTGCCTCCAGTGCTACCTCTTCATACGATGCAGCCGCGTCCGTTACTGCAGGTAAGAAATTTTTCTGGTCCTAATAACTCATTTCTTTATATGAATGCTTCATTTGCCATATTGATTAACTCCATAAAATAAGAAGCTGAGAGAAATGATGAAATATTATATATTGTTTCTAAAATTTCTTTTTAAATTACAAATTCAAAAATGAGATGTAGACTGTATTACTGTAGAAGCATCTTTTATCTAACAACTTATAGAAAGTATAAGATAGAATATACTTGGAATAATTGTTATTATTACTTCAATTTTTCCGTGATTAAGGGAGTTAACCCATTTGGCAAGTGAAAGAAAATTATTAATTCAAATCCAGTATTCGAATTATTTTTTTTTTATTAAGGAAAAACATTATATAAATATATTTTTATAAAAAATTTTAACAAAAAAAAATAATAACTATTCTGTTACTGCTACATAATATTACGAGTATTATTACTTCGTTTAATTCATTTGTCATCAAAATAAATAATGTCTTCTTCGTTAGCTGTATTTGAGCTCCCGTCATGTCGATTTGTCCTCAAAGTTTTATAATAGAAGGAAGGAATTTTTCAATAAGTCCATCATATCTTTCCTTTTTTCTCTTGTCACACTTCTACCTATTGGAAGCAATAAAGGCTGGTTTACATTTTTCAGACATGGTGGTCTACCTATTGCACATTTTCTTATATTAATGGCATTAAATTCGGTATCTCCGTTAAAATCACTCTTGAACTGTATAAGGTGAGATTTCGACTTTTCTAATTTTATCCAGTGCATTTTGAGTCAATTTACTGACAATTTATAACTGTTTCCTTTCTGGTTATTGATAGAATTTTCTAAAGTATTTGTAGAGAAAAAAGTCCTAATGCGTCATTTGAACCATATGAAACGGTGCTTTCTTTATATGCAGGTTTTTATTATAATATATCAATCATCTGACGAAAAAATGTTCTGGACTTTTTTTGCTTAAGATTCGATAATAGCAAAATGTGTATCATTAGGAAATAACTGTGTCCTCTTACCAGAAATTCCATTTAAATTGATTCAGTTTGTATTTCTGTACTTTGAAGTAATTTCAATAAACTTAAAATGGTTTTAATATTTCTGTTTTGTCCCATATATTAGTCTGAATAGGTTATTATTTTTTATAGTTTTTAGCACAAATCTCTATATACTTTACTAGACATGAAAAAATTTCCTGAGACCCGCGAGATCCTTCAGTTTCTGGCCAAACGAACATGTGACTTATATTTTAAAGTATTGCTTAAAGTATTTTTCTTTCATGGCATCCGAAAATATAAACATATAAATTTCGTTTATAGTAAGCTACCGATGTAGTCAATTTCGGCAAGGGTAAAGCTTTTACCAAGTCAAAAAAAAATACAAAAAAAAATCTTCGGATGGTACCATCCGATCTGCAACCATATGACTACGAGCCTGTTCAGTCTTTTGCAAAAGAGCGTCCATTTCGATCTTTGCCATTCTGATTTCCTCACTGTCTGAAGACTCGATTTTTATTTGTAGAGAATCACAAGTGTTGCATGTATCCTTGGACATTTGTTTGAAAGGTAAATTAAATTTAGAATACCTTGCAGTAATATTTTTCTTTCACTGGTTCTATATTTTCTCCTGTACATTGCCCGATGTATAGTTCGTACATTTTCTTAATATTTAAGACCAGATTTAAGTATTTTATTCTTGGATTATAAACTCTTGTGTAGTGACTTGGGCAGGCGGAAAATGATTTTATATGTTTTTTAAAAGCATATGTCAACAATTTTATTGCCTGAAACATGGTGACCACTACAATCAATAAACAATAAAACTTGCACTTTACAACGGCAGTCGTATAGTTGCCCGTCGCTTATCTGATAAGTATCCTTAAAATATTTTTTGCAAACCGAAATAGCATCTTTTTCACTCCTTCGAAAATAATACGTGAAAGAACGTGATCACGGAATTTTACTGTTATCCTTCGGATGTCTTCTTTTTATTTCTTTGACTTTTAATACACCTCTTTCATAAAATGCCTCCATTGAAGCTTTCCTTTCATCCGAAAGAATTTTTTCATCGCACTTCTGACGACATCCTGAGGAAGTTAGAGGTGGGGGGGGGCAGTTCAGGTGTCGTCCTCGTCACTTGACTGAGATTCAAAATTAAGAGGTCCGTTGCCAATAACCCTCGTAGTTTATTGTTACTAGGGCGACGTTAATGAAAGCGAACCAAACCATATCTGACGAAATTGACATAGCAAATTTACAAATGTTTTTTCAGGTACTAAAAATCCACTTATATTTCTGTATCTTAAATCTTTTATTCTTGTACGCTTTTTGATATTTTGGTCCCATTTATCAGAATTACGGTTTCTTTTTCGCCAAATCGAATTATTTGCTGCATTATTTTCATTGTTATGATCACATGACGAATCCGAATAAATACAAAATCGTTTTCTTGAGCCTAGTTTTCTCCCAATAATTTGCATTGAAGAACCATCCGATTCATTATTTTCCTTATTCAAATAATTCTTATCAACACCTTCTATATTAATATTCCAGCAGTTAAATTTTTTCCCCCTTAAAAAACAACTCAAATAAAATTGAAATTTATAAGTATTTACTCCTGTGACAGTTCGAATACAACTGATTTATATTTTGTTTTTCTCGTTCACGTGAGAGATAACAGCTCTCGTTTAACTGAAACAATTTTCAGATGTCTCCGTAGCAGAGGAAAAAGAATTGCAGCGGGTTAACTAGATTTTTATTATGATATAAAAACATTATAGTATGGAGTTCATCAGATTGGCTTCTGAAATAAATTATTTATTATTCAATGGCTAAAAGCATTTTATCATTTAGTGAATATTTATTATTATTTGAGAAATTTGTTTTGAATATATACAGTTAAGAGCCAATCAAGTGCTTCGATATTAAAATTTAATAAGGTTCAAAAAATGGAGTTAATCGATTTGGCAAGTGAAGCATTCATATATTGCGTTGACTATCGTTTCTACTAATGAGAATAATCTGGTACTTTTAAGGCTTATGGAGTGTAATACGAACTGATATTATCTGATTTTTAAAACAGAACTAATTACTTTTTTCTCCTAATTACAGTTCTTTATAAAATTTGCCAACAAACTCTTGAGTTATCTCCATTGTATAATTTTCCATAAAAAAAAAGTGTACATTTTTCAAAGTATATTTCTATTTTCATTAAATTGCGTCTCCAGTAAGCTAATGGCCTTTTTCAAAAAAAATTTGTTAATAGAGGACTGAAGTCATAGAATTTACACGTAAAATTGTTTCATAGTTGTTAAAATAATATTTTTGTTCATACATTTAAAAAGTTCACTAAGAAGACAATTAAACTATATGTGTTCTTAAATTAAGAAATTTAATAAAAAAAAAATTAATGAAATAAGCCACAATTTACTTCTACGCTATATGTAATTTCATGAAAACATTCGGGTGTAATTTTAATGTTTTTGTACATATGCTTAAAGTAAATATTTATTGATTTTTTTCCAGAATCGATTTATACTGGATCTTAAATTTTAAAACTTATCTTTCAAAATAAAATCATTCGTAGAATTTAAAAAGCCTTGTTCATGGATCATAAAGTCAATAATATGAACGCTTCGATTTCCCTTTACGAAATTGCTTAGTAGTAATTCAAATTACTTGAAATGTAGAATCAAAATAAAAGTTGACCTGAGTCAAACAGATCAGAAAAAGGATTTTTAGAAGTCATGAAATGCTTATACAACCAATTACATGTAATAAAAGTTTACCTTAAAGTGTATTTTAAATTTATGCTATTCAAAAAGTAAAAGCTCTCAGTTATGTTGAAGAAAGCCAAAATGTAAAAATTATCCGTCAACTATTCATTCAGATAACTGGTTAAGGCCCCTTTAACTTTCATTCTAGAATAAATACAAATACTCGTGCTAAGATCTATAAAACAATTTGAATCATACGTTGGCTGCAACTTGAATGTGGATGTAATATCATTAATAAGGTATTGGCTGTAATGAACTAAAACATTGTTAAAAATAATTTATTAAAAGTTCTAAAGAGTTTTAAATATAAAATAAAAGTAACATACAACGTAAGCAAATTCGTAAATTGATAATAGCAGTTGTATATTAAATTATGAAGTTTCTAGGTATTGAAATTGATCAAATTATCCATACAAATATTCGCGAGGGTTAAAACTCCTTAAAAAGAAATCTGTGCCTAAAATGGTTTCTAAAGCTTCTAATTCTAGTATAACATGTCTTTAGGAACTCTAAAACTTATATAAATAACTAAAAGTGTTCTTAGAAAATAAAAAAAATAACAACCAAAATAACGTGCTGTAATTTTTTAAAATTTGCTTAAATGGGCACTTCTGATTCAACAAAAACTTATTTATTTTACCTAAAATCTTTTAAATACAGTAAAAATTCAAAAAATTTCTAAGATAGATTCTAACTCATAGATTCGCTAAAACTATGGAACGGACGAACAGATTTTCTGTAATTTGCTTTCAAAATATCAAATCCGTAAAGCTATAAGAATATGAAATTATCTACTACATGTACATTTAATTTCATAAATATGTATCTAATATTCGTACAAAGGAAGGTAATAAATTGCAAATGAAGAAATTGATTGTATGTTTGACATTGCATTCATTTCAAAATATTTAGTTCGATTTTTTTGTAGGAACTAAGCGCAGGGATTCTATGTTTTTAGTTGTCAATCTCTGTCTTTCAATTTGCTTATAACCACGAATGAAAACATTTGTTTACAAAAACATGTTGGCTAAATATATCCATTTTGTAGAATTTAGTTACAATTTTATTTAGTTACTATTATTTTTATATAATAAGGACGGATATCAATGTGAAATAGAATTTTTTTTTCCAGTTTTAGCTATTTTGTGTGTTTGATACTTTATTGGCACACACTATATTATATTTTACGCATCAATTCATAGAATTTTCTGTTAAAATGCGTTTTACAATTGATTTTCCAGTAATGCGGCATTTTTGGCAATCCGGTGGTGCACTAGTCCGTTATCTACCGGATTACAGAGAAAACATACTTTATTATAATTATACGTATAAAATTTTTTTAAATCATAATTAATATTGTATTTATTCTAAATAGATTCTTTGTAGAGTTTTAAAATGTGTTAATGGCAATGCATCTCGTAATCTAGAGCTACCATGAAACTACTCGGACTGCATTTAAATTGGTATTAATGAAATTAACACCTACCATGTCCCAACATAACTTCGGAATCTAGATATATTTAACATGCCGCAACATCAATTCGTTCAAACAATGGTCTGCAATGGAAACAAACTTTAAATAGGACCGGAAGTGGTAAGTTATCATATCTCTTGTCAGTGGCGTAGCGTGAAGAGGGAGAGAGGGAGCGATGGATCCGGGTGGCACAGATGTGGTCGGGAGCGGACTTATCCGGTCTGCAGCATCAGGCCATGATCATTAGATCAGATAACTATATTGTGATCAGGACTACGCGAGGTACTTATGCAAAATTTCAAGGCAATTAAACAAGTGGAAGTAGTACAAAATAGAATTATAAGATTCGACATAAATAAATATACTTACATTTATGTGAAGTTAAATAAAAGCTTGTCAAATATTTTATTTAAAAATAAGAAAATAAATTTCACTTTTTGAATGTCAAAACGGATGCGACCGGCCGCAATCCGTTGTTGATACGCAACAAATGCAATTAGTGTGTCCGTTTTGATTTTTTAGTAATTGCCTTACTGTCCTTGGACAATTCATAGACATGATGGTGAGCAGGTGACATTTAATTTCGACAACTTTTTTTTTTTTATTATTTAGAAGAGTAGTGCAGTGTTGATATCGTTTATTTTATACTTTGACAAAGTTTCACGTGTACCTAATTTTGTTAGTTATTGTAAAGTCAAATTTATTTGTTTGATACAATTCGTCAAATATATAAGAGTATTTAAGGAAATATTTGTTTCGTTTATTTTTAAACTTTTCAATGGCTTTGCGATTTTACCCTTGTTAAACATTATTTATTCGTTTTAACGTATTAAACTGTAAGTAATTTAATTTTACATGAGTGCAATACATCCGTATTATTATTAATATTTATTTCAATAGCGGACGGAAAATTTAGGGTACGCACCGGGTGGCAGAAATCAATGCTACGCCTCTGCCTCTCGTCTGCAAACATGGTTACTGTGATTCTAAAACACCTTTCATATTCAGCGTGATATTACGATGCAAAATAATACTTTTTAAAATACTTATTTAAATTTAAAAAAAAAATATCAAATATACAAAATATCACTTTCAAAGTGTACAATACTGGATTTTTCAAACGTTTCTTTATAAAGGAGAGAGGAATTGATAAAAAAATATTTTTAAGTACATATTTCTATTACACTTTCATATACTTTAAAATGATGTATTCAGTATTTGTGTTTTAACACAACACATTTCAAAGTTCACTGCAAAATAAATAGATTTTAAGATTTTGAATTTGGTAATTGCATAAAGAATTATAATTAGCGCAGATAAACAAATGTAAAAACAGTTTTAAAATCATTAAAAGCATTTTAAATATTTAATGCTTTCTATTATTCTATTTTCACCATTAAATCCACCATTTTTAAAAGAAAGGAATTCATATAATTTATATCTATAGGTTTTAAAAAAAAATTGATGGCAAATGTTAAAAACCAACACATTCAACTTTTTTGTTTTCTCTCCTTCCTCCCAAATTCGTACTTATTACATTTAATTAAATAAAGGATCTCCTCGACTTACTACCAAGCTCAGTTCCGAATAACATGTCGTTAGTCAAACAAACGTGAATCGAATTTAAATTCTTAAATTCTATTTTCATCCATAAAAAATGAACAAAGACACAAGAAATTCAATCTATATACGCAAAATTGCTGTACATAATGTGAAATATATTTACCATGCATATTGTATGTACTGTAAATAAAAATACAACCTGAAATTACACTATGTTATTACTATTGTGTAATGTCTTTAATTAACTATTTTTATCTTTTGGTAGTAAGTCGGAGAGAAAGTTTAAATCTGAATTGAAAATAGTATATATCGTCCCGATATTATCTTTTCGAATGATAGCAGGACATTATCTGTTTAATGTAAAAGTATTTTCCTAGTAAGCAAATGCTCGATGCAGTGAATACTACCCTCTGTGGCATCCAAGGTTAGATGTTCCGCAAATGGACCTGTTAGTGTAGCAGACCCATTTGTGGAACATCTAACCTTGCTAGTTTTTAATCTCCTATATAATCAATGTGAATAACGTGATATTTTCTATTCTTACCCAAAACTATATAAAAATAAGGATGAAGAGAGGTTATTTCAAAAAACGAACAGAGAATTACGTTACTGAATTAGTATATTAGATGAAGTTCAAGATCTTTGGGGAGCGGTACACAAAATATAAGGTGGGTAGAGTTTCCGTAGACTACGAAAACAACAAAATATTTGCATCTCAGTTGTAGTTTATTAACTTCAATTATTACAAATAAATATATTGTGATTTGTAAAATTGAATGGAGTAATTAGAATAAAATTATATATTTTTAGAGGTTGAATGTGTTCGTGCTTGTGTTCACCTCACATTGGAAAAAAAATTATGAAAAAGGAAACAAAACCGAATAAGCAATTTTTTCAAAAAAAAAAAAAATCTGCCAAATAAAAGTTAATTATTTTATTACGAATTTTGGCAAAGCATAGATACTCGGAAATGCATATGCCAGGTTTCTAAAAAAAAAGTAATTGTTCAAAGAGAGACGATATGATCTGAAAAAGTTTTTGTTTTGTTTTGTTTTGAAAAATTCTGATGAACAAATTCTTAGAAACTTAAGAGGGGAAAAATATATAGAAATAGAGGGACTTTTAAGCTTTGAATTTGACCTAATTATCAAAATGAAATGATGATGCTTTAAAAAATGCAAAACAAAGCATCCATGGCAACTTAAATGCAAAAGAAAAGAAAGATAGAATTTTAATAAAGGAAAAAAAAATTTTAGTATTGAGAGATGATGACTATGAAAAATTTGTTTATTAATAGACATATGTCAATTTCGCTTACTTTGACACGAATTAAATAAGTGAAAATAGCTTCAAATAAGAAAAGGTTACAACTGAAATTGATATCTCATCTTATAATGTTCCACCGAGAATATCTGTACTACTTTTTATCACCGTACAGTTAATGTTATTTCAATGACGCTAGCATAATAAGCTAATTTAGTGATCATTAACTTTAAAAAATTCTTAAAGATAGTTAAAAATTATATTTTTTTCTATAATTTTGAGGGGAAAAAAAAGAGGGATTTAAAGATGATAACTTTTATTGTTAGGGATCTTATGAAGAGTTAGAATTACTGATTTTGCTCAAGTTTCTAATCAATAAATACCTAATTGTGTGTACATTTTACGCTGTAGGATATAATTTTGATTTCATTAAATTAAAAGTTAGTGCTATATTCATCAAAGATTTTAATTTTCAAGCCACAGACATTCTAAAGGATTATTTCAAGTAATTTACAATAATTATCACTAACAATTTTAAGCAAAATAAATAAATAAAATAAAAAAATAAAATTTCCTCAAGAGTAATATAATTCCCTTTCATACCAGTTGAAAATTCTTAGTTGGATTGAATTTTTTAAGTTAATATTGTAAGTGTTTTGCATTCCTTGATTATATTAGCTGCCAGATTAAGATCAAAACAGAAGAAAATTTATATTTTTGCATAATTTCCAAAAATTTAGCCATATTGTATCAATATTAACAGTCATGTGTATTATATAGGACTTATTTTCGTAGGAATTATTTTCTTTCACGTGAGTATTGTATTCTATGAGTGAAAAGTTTTATCTCTTATCGAAACTAAATTCATTTTTGTTTCTTTGAGCTATATATATATATATGTAAACCTTAAATATTCAAATAAACGCAACCTAAATAAAAGAAAATTACTTAAAAGATACTTCACAGTAAATAGGTAGATTGCAGCAGAGGATTATCGATGCTCCTTTAAGATTACAGTGATTTGCAAAGTTTCAAAGTTCTTAAGGTTACAATGCTCATAAGATTATATTTTACTGTTACAAGAAACCCGTAGCATAAATATCATAAGGTTAAAAGAAAATCAAAGCTATTTGAATTTATCATTAAAAATATTAAATTTGGGTTGATGAAGTATTATAAAATGTATTGCAAGCACAGTAAAATTTGGAATGGCAATAAACTAATTTTCTTGAAAATTAGTTTGCTAATTTGCATTTATTGAACTTTTCCCATTTATGAAATTATCATGTACCAAATTAAGTACCAAAAATTCTTGACAAGATATTAAAATTAAAATTCATTAATAAAAATTTAAAATCGAAATTCGTCACGCATTAATTTAAAAAAAAAACACCAAAAGTTTTTTTCAAATCATAGTATTAGAAATACTGAAATTTCTGTAGCATATGTTATTAGTTCGTGATAGATGATAATTCTTCTAAAAATTTTAATCTGAGTACGTCACACACACACACACACACAGAGAGAGAGAGAGAGAGAGAAAGAGATTAAGTTAATAATCCCAATAATTTCGGATAAAAAATAAGTATTTTGAAAGGTAAACTTTATTTTTTTCAAACGAAACTTTTTTGAAAGCTTATGATCAATTACCCTAATATATACATTAGCTTTTACAATTAATGAGACAAGTAAAAATTATTTGTAGAGTATGAACAAGAACATTTCGCTATTTTGCATGAACTGTAATTGAAACAGTATTTTTAAGTATAATATTTAAGAAATGAACGGTATTATTGAATACATAAAAGTACAAGGATCCTTCTCATCATTCTCTTTCTTTTGCGTGGATTTAAAAGAATTAGACGAAATCTTGTATTTGTGTAGCGACTTCCTTCTACATCAGCGCCACTGATTAAAAGGCCTTACTCAACCAGCCCGAGGGGATATCTTTTCGGCCTGGTTGGTAGGCCCGTCGCCTTCGGATCCCTTGGACCAGGGTTCGAATCTGCGCTGCCGTTTCGCGACCACCACAAGTGGTGACCCGGACGTGATTTGAACACGCAACCTTCTGATTTGACATTCTTCACCACATTTGAATTCTATTTGAGAACTGTATATAAGTCTTTGAGAATTGCTGAAATATATGGAATCTTTTATATCTAGTGTTTTCTGGTACGATCTACGTAAAACAAATTTTCATTATTCTATATTGAAGCAATATTATTGAACAACAATATTACGAAAATTTTAACTGTAAACAAGACAAAATCATTCTAATGAACCTTGAATTATTCATTACAATTGGCATCAGAGTTATTGTATGTAACAGTCAGTGCAATCCATACAATGGCTTCAATTTTTCAAATACTAATTGACCGCCGATTCGAAGATTGATGAAAGCTGCGGTGGCAAGTTTCATGGTTGGTGATGCTGTAATCAAATCATGAATTCCAATCTTCATTCAATCGAAGATCATCGTATGGAATTAGTACGAAGATAGAGAACTTTGAACTGAAAAGAACAATACCTGGTTGCAGTTGCAGTTTGATACTTGATATGCCAGATAAGATGTGTCATCTTTGTCATTTAACGTACATCGAAGTCACGTGATCTATTGCCTATAACCAGCTACGTTTCTCTAACGGGAACTTAACAATATAAAACAAATAAAAAAAATTCAACGTTGAAGACCAATTGATATTTACTTTTCCTTAATTACTTCAGAGCCATGGTTTTCAATCCGTGGTCCACAGAACTTTTGTGCTACTTGAATCCAATTATAATGTTCTTCGAAAAATAAATTGCACAATTAAAAATTATTGTTATAGGAAAATTAGTACTATATAAAATAACTTTTGTATGAGATTGTAATCAGCAAACATGAATGACAATGGTTGGTTTTATATGTAGTACTATAAACTTCATACGCATCTAATTACCATGAAAAATGACGTCATATACATGACAAAGTGGTGTGGAAAAACCAAAAACTGAAGCAAATTACCTACAGTGTTCATCAGGGAAAGGATCCGAGCTCTATTGCGCAGCTAAATTAAGATATCGCCGACCATGAAAATTGCGACTTAAACACCGAGTTGCGACAATCAACTTAGTTTTAAAAGAAATTTTAATTTTTTTAAAAAGCACTTATAGTTTTCTGTGTGTCTAAACATGAAACGTTTTTATAATATTGAATCATTAATCAATAATTATTATTTCCTATTGCTAGAATAACTTTCTGGTGTCATATGATAAATATTGATGAGTCAAAGCATACATTTTTTCCTTAAATTGAATTTGACAAACTCTTCGATAAAATAATTATTGATTTCTCTGTTGCATAAATTATAGTATTTTCCGTCATAATGATGAGAAATTAATGAAAAATTCTCGGAGAACAAAAACATAGCCGTCTTTTACTTTCACGACATGACAACTCAACAACAGTGGTCCTGATATGAGTTAGAGAGTGTACCCTCTACTGTAAGACGTATTTCTAATTTAACAATGATGATGGTCTAGCATTTCTTTTCGAAGAAGGATCTTATCATAAGCACTTCGCTTCTTAAAATTACTTTTTTGTTTTACTTAAGCAATTTTGCTAATTTTTGTTACTGATAAAAAAAAATACTATATTCTATTTTAACTGCTTTTAAACGGAAGTTTAATGCATCAATAACCTCAATTGCTTCTTTATAAATAGAGCAAATAGTTCACAGATTTTAATGAAACCGTGATTTCGTTAATTATTTTTCATAGCATAAGAACTCAGCTTCACGATTTTATTCTTAAGTAACCTTCTTATTCATTTTATAGCTCATGCGTTAAATGAATAAAGCAATCGAATGAATTAATAACTAATATTTCATTAAAATATATAGATCATAATCAGTCAAATAGATCAATAGAATCTATGAGTTATTCCTTCATCACACACGGATATAATTAAGCTATATTAAATTGAAGAAATTTTCATTGAAACATTACTTAAGAATTTATATAGTCACATAAATTTGAACTGGTTATTTTTAAGTTGTTTTGCTTTAAAAGCTTGCAAATCTATAGAACTGAGATACAAACAGTTCTGATTGCTATATTTTTAAAATTAATTGAATATTTTTTCTTTCCAAAAACATACAATATTTTATTTATCAGATTCAGTCTTTCATGAAGTTAATGCCATGTGATAATGAAATGTATTTTAATTTCCATAGATGTCTTAATAATTCAACGCAGCCAGCAAATAAATCTTAAAACAGCACAGATATCGCACGAAGTGAATAGACACTCCTATACTACGGGTACCGTAATATCTCTACATATATTTAAAATTAATATGTAATAGTGAGTGATATAATGATTTTTATTTAAAAAAATTTAATTATATAAAATTTATTATCGTCAAAAGAGAAGCGTTAATGAACAATTTAATTCGAGAATAAATTTTTCTTTTAATTTTTGTTGCATCATTTTCAAGTGCACAGAATTTAATTGTTTGTGGACAAGATTAAAAGTCTTATGGTGACATTTCAGGTATATTATATGACATATTAAAATGATCGAAGCAAGAGCCTTACATTACACCATGTAAGAGTAATCTAATGACTATTATGTTGAATATTTTTGTCATAAAGATAGCTTGCTTGATAAGCAGACACTTTTTGAGTAATCATCATAAAGAAGCAGCATTTCTCTCTTTCTCTCTCTCTACCTCAATTAACATAATAATGCCAAATTTAAGCTTTATTCTGAATGCCTGATATTTCCCCTTTGCAAATAAAATAGAAAGTAAACATATATGTTGCTCAAATCAAATATGATATATTATTATTTTACAGGGAGGGCTCTAAGATATGAGGATGAAGAAAAATTTTGTTAACTGGTATGACTTATAGGTGATAAAAATTACAAGACGAGAGAGAGAGAGAGGGAGAAAGAAAATGATGTTTCAAAGAACTATTAAATTTTATTCATCGCATTTGTAGACAAACAAAAAAATACGCAATCTATATATATCAAAAATGAACAAATAAATATGAATTTCAATAAGAAACATGTTATTCTTGTACCTAAATCAGCATTGCATATATGTGACATATGGGATCAAGGATATTATCATGGGGATACTGGAGTTTTCTCGGTCATTCCTGTAAAAAATAGCTTTCTAGCTACTGAATTGTTTGTGGGAGTGGTTAGCGATCAGGAACTTTTTCCACTGACATTTTTTTGACAGATTCATGTCCAAAAAATACGCTGGCCAATCTTTTGAAGAACATTGAGAAGAAAATAAACCGAACATAGGGAGACTTGGCGTAATAATCTACAAAGAGGAATTCGTTAGTGATATTTCCTATATCACTGAGTCGTCATGATGTAATTCCTGATATTTGCAAGTCTCTTCGACCGTTCAAAGACATCAACCTACACCCTCCCTCCTCCTCTTCCAAATCGAACACCCAGTCACAGAATTCTTCCGAATGTTATATTTTATATAGATTATAACCTGCCTATATTCAGGTCTAAAAGATGGTCTCTTTAACGAAGGAAATGCCGCTCCACTTATTGCTTCCCCAGATGAGATGTTTATTGTGAACATTCACTGATGAACACGCGGTGGGTAGCTGTTAAAGAAGCATAAACTGTAGGTCTGTGAGAGTACAGTACCTAAATTGTATGATATTTCTATAATTTATTTCTTTTTTATAGCTCTGGGGCCAATAATCATTTGAAAATACTGTTGCAGTGAAAAACTATTCATACTGCTTTTTCTTCTGACTTATAAGTACCGATCCCTCCTTTTGGTTTTGCTCGCTTATGGATTTGTCATGATCATGGTTGACACTTTAAGCTTTCAAATATATATTGCGTAGTCAGAAATTATTTTTTGAGGATTTTTAGGCTTCCGTTACGATGAATGCGTTTGGTTTGTCTCTGAGAGACCGTCCACACAAGCTATTCATTCGACTAAGTTATGTTATTAAGACGTCATATTCATTGGTATGAAACATTCAAGATGAATTCGTTTCTTAATTTCTCTCTCCTACATAAAGAATGCTTTCTACTCATCTACTAAAAAGTATAGTTTTTTTTATTTCATTTACACAATTTGCATATATTCATAAATTCAAAACTATAAATATTTTTCCATTTTGCATCTTTTATTTCATGTTTGCTAAAAAAATTATAAAATGTGTCTTGTATATTGAACTCACAATACTCTCTTATTATTTCAAGCAGTATATTTCCACCAAGAAAAGTTATCTTTATAATTATGCTATTTCATTTAAGCCGATTACTTATAACTTCAGAAACTTGGTATCGAAAGTATTAATTTAAAGAATTACTTGTCACTGCTAACTTTCGACTAATTAATGTGGTTAAATAATAAATATCAGTATGTAATTATGAAGTAATATACGGTCTTATTACACTTTTTAAAAGGAGAATGAAAGAAATGTAAAAATCCCAGGATATTTTAAAATATCCTTTTGATGAAAAGGAGCACTATAACAGGATAATATGATCACAAATGTCGTGTTATGGTTAAAGATTTAATAATTTAAACATAATTAAGTTTTGTTGTATTAAATTATTTTTCAAATACAATCCAATTTTCTGAATTTGGTAAAATCATAGCATAGTGTCATAACGATGAATCAAATCTATGAAGGCAGAAAGTTTACTTTTTATTTTAAAATCAACGAAGTCTTAAAAATGTAATACTTTTTTAATTTTTAATCAAAAATAGCAAATCTATTGTTAATAATTACTTATTGATTAATTGGTAGTTTAATAACGTCGTACCAGAAGCAACACAGGGGTTATATAATAATTGCAGAAGCCTCGTAATGTTTTTTGTTGCATCATTACAAAACTAATCAAAGAGCAAAAGTGTTTTTTTTTTTAAAGAAACTCCGTGAGAATTGAGCTTAAAATTCAAATATATCATTATAAGAAAAGTTTTTCGAGAGAAACTATTTTTATGAATTTTTAAACTTCCCAAAGATTAATTATATAAATTTTAAATGTCATTTTTGCTTGTAAAATAATTGCCGATTTTAAAATATATTCCACGAAGTTAGACGTAGCTTTGTTGTAGAACAAATTTCTGCATTAATGTTAGTTGTAGTCTGTCCAAATTTTTTAAATAAATTCAAGAAAATGCTGCCTAAAAGGGATAGTGAAATAAAGACAACTTTTATCAACCCATACTCATTATTAAAAACATTTAAACACGTAAATAGAAGTATGAAAATTGCTCATTATCAATCCCAATTCATTTTGAATATCATCAGTTGAAAAGATTTATGTGTCTGAAAGTGTATACAAAGTTATAAAATTCTTTATATAGAAAATTAGAATTAAAGGAAAAGAAAGTAAAATATACATTACTGGCCATTAAAATTGCTATACCGGGAAGAAATACAAATAACAAAACGATATTTATTGGACGAATATACTAGAAATAACAAGTGATTAATTTTTCAAAAAATTCGGAAGCAGAAATCATGAAAAATCAGTACCCGGAATAACCATCTTTGGCAGCAATAACAGCACTTATATGCCTGGGCATTGAGTCATCAGAGATTGGATGATATGTACAGTTACAACTGCCCATGCAGATTCAACATGATACCATAATTCATCGACTGTAGTGATTGGCGTATGGTGGCGAAACAGTCGCTCGACAACCCATTGACCAGACGTTTTCTATAGGTGAGATATCTGGAGAATATGCTTGCCAGGGCAGAGGCGAAATTTTCAACACGCAGTCATGCATTATCCTGCTGAAATGTTTCGTTTCACTGAATTCGATGAATGAATAGAAAAACGAGCCTGGTAAACCATCCTATTTTTTTACTCAGGGTTTGTGACGTGTTGTACTTTCCATGAAAGTCATGCGGGTAACATGTCTGCCTTCTCGGCTGTTACTGACAGCGAGCCATTGAGGTCTAGCTCGGTGTTCCGTATGATTATCCTGAACCCATCGATTTCATATTCTGCAGACAGTCATAGGATGTCGACCGACGCGAACAGCAATACGTCAAACCGCAATCCTAGCAGACTACAATTCGACTTTTATCAAAGTCAGAAACGTGCTGATGAGCATTTCATCTTGTTATACAATGCGTCACAAGAGCTTTTCATCTGAAAACATTCAACTGCAATTTGTATATGAGAAACCTACTGTACAATTTGTTCATTAAAACACGTTATAGGCGTCACTACTGGCACCCGCTTTGCATTAATGCGTTGAAAAGCTTATTTGCATATCAAAGCATCTTCTTCCTGTCCAGTAAATTTCACGTGTGTAGCGTATCGCCTTCTTAGTGTAGCAGTTGTAATGACTAGTAGTACACATAGAATATATTATATTTTTTTTACATATTTTTTGTTGAAAGCATGTTCTTCCTGAAAAGAATTTATAGTATATATTTCATTCATTTTATGTCAAAATAAATCAAATATATTCAAATAAACAGCTTACTGTTGTTTAAAAATAATTATTGAATTTTTTTCGAAACCTGCTTTTAAATTTCAATCATTGTCGAAACCATATTTAACAAAATTATAAAAGAAAGTTGTCCTCTCGATCTTTTAATACAATAAGATCAACAGAAAACAAGTAAATTGAAGTTTGCAAAAGGCTCTTTATTAATTACAACTCGTCCTCGTTTAAATAGATTTATGTGTCTGAGAGTGCATATAAATTTTGAAAAATCCTATTATATATATATATATATATGCTTGAGATGCTACACATTTATTCCGTAATTCATATATACCAAATCAACAATATTTTCATCATCCTATAATTCCCTTGGTTTCATTTTCAGTGTTCTCTTTTTAGAATATTTTAAGGAACACGTACTTTCATTAAAAACTTCATACTATTTTCTAAAATGTTTTTTTTTTATTATTATTATTAATTTTTATTTTGAGAGTATTGAGAACTAAGCCTGAAAACTGAGTAAGAAAAATATATATTGTATGCAATCTTAATCTTAAGAATATCGCATGGGTCACATAAAATTAATTATAAATTTCTGTACATGTATTTTAATACTTCTCACCACATATGTTTTAAAATTTTTTTTGATCTTTTATAAATATTTCCTAATATCTAGAAATAAAAGTACAATATTTCATTTCTTCAAGGTTTCGCCGGGCAACTAGCTGCTAAAGCCACAGAAGCGCAATCACAAGTCCAAGGTAATTGTCTTAATCCCCTAAATAATAACACTTACACATCAAAAAAATTCTTGTTGCTAATAATTGTTCGAAACAGTGAATGCAATGTTACTGTAATTTATTAAGAAATATAACTTTTATTCTTGATTTCGGTAAGACATTAAAGTTTTATCCAATCTCGTGATTGAAGTATTAGCTTTGATATTTATGAGTCTATATTTTAATTATTAATTTCATTCATTAAGTTTGTTAATATAACTCATAATCCTACTTAATCATACATATATATGCATATTTGCTTATAGAATCTAATAGATTGTTTTGAATTCATCAATTAGATATGATTAAGTTCTGTAAAATCAATTTTGTCTATTAAAAATAAAAAAATGCATAATAAACTGAGATTATATTTATATATTACTTTGATCACATAATCAGAATTAAATATCGTTTAGAAAGATTATAACATTTGTTTTGGGAACTAAATAAATTCGAAAAGGCATTTTTAATTTTAAATCATTTGTACATTTCAATTTTAAAAAAAAATGTTTCACTTAATTAACAACCGAATATTTACTATCAAATTTCTGTGATTTATATATCTATACTCTAAATATTCATATCACCTAACGAGTAAAAAGTAGACTATCATTTATATTTTACACAAATTTGTAATATTTTAATTATTTTTTTTTAATTATATAAAAATATATTCTCTTAAAAAATAAATAAAACTAAATAAAAAAAACAATTTAATCTAAATAAAATGTTCAATGAATGAAACTATATTTCAATTTCTTTATGAATTAAGTTTTAGAATAACTTATTATTATTTCTTTAAATATCAGCAATTAACCTAATAGCAAACAAAGCATATTTTTAAAGCATGTTCAGTAGTTAAGTAGTCGAAATTTATCAGTTCCATGCAATATAAAGTTGATATTTTGCAGAAGACAACAGAAAAGCCACAATATCAAGATATTATTTAAATGGAGCGCACAAATTTTCCTTAAAATTACGTTCTTCGCTTTACTCAATTGTACACGTTTTTTTTTTTAATTTATTTATTTTATTTTATTCCCAAAACATGCCCAGTTCATCTAAAACAGGCGAATTAATAAATAACAGATAGAGAGAACGGAAAAGCATGTATTGTAATTTAAAAATGATTAAATTGAATAATAGGGTTACAAAATTTTTGGAGATCTGACGATTATATTAAAAATAAGTGCCCACATGAATAATTACTCTATTGGGGTTTTCTGGCAATATAGCCTCGTATCCAGAAAAATCCATCAGTTAGCCACCATGGTTATGTAATTAGTAACTAAGGTATTTTATACTTTTTGAAACTGTAAAAAGTAACAATGTATCGATCTTTTCTCTTCCACATTCACGTGATTTCATGCAATTCTAAAAACAAAAACGCCTAAGAATTCTTATAAAAATTTGTCGGATGAAAAAAAAATTATTCAAAAGTACAAGAATGTATAAGGGAAACAAGTTCCAGGATGTAGTTTAGTTTAGTTTTTATTAACATCGCACTAGAAGCAACACGAGGGTTATTGGTGAAGGACATCGTAATTTTGAACCTCGGTCAAGTGACGAGGACGACACCTGAGCTGGCACCCCTCTCCTAACTTCCACGCCACGCCAACGGTAGGACTTTGGGCCCCAACAGATTTAACGTACATCAGCCCCGGCTACACGGCGGGTCTTCAGCTGCCAAGGATCGAACCCGCGACTGAACGAAAACCGCCGGCCACGAATCCGAAGCCATGATCACTAGACTACCGCGGCCCTTAGTTCCGGGATGAAACAATATCCCAATCCCATCGATGGCACTAACCTGCTTATGTAGTATCGCATTCTTGGTGACTAAAGAATGCGTCGTAAAAGAATAACATGCGTCAGTCTCAGGTGTTTCATAATGTAGAAGGCAATCGCCAACTGTGAAATTTGTTCTGTAATTCACTTTTTGAAAGTGAGGAGTATACGACCGCTCAAAATCCATAGGCCAAATCTATGAGATGTACAGGCGATGCAATGGATCGATTGATTGGATTTATTGACGTAACACTAGAAGCAACACAAGGACTATTGATGACGGACCTCGTAATTTTGAGTCCCGTTCAAGTGACGAGGACGACACCTAAGCTGGCACCACCCTCTCCAAATTTCTACATCATGCCAATGGGTGGACTTGGAACTTTGACAGATTTAACGTGCTACGCTGCGCATTAAGGCTTGAACAGTAGCATCAAGTCTCGAACCTATGACTCGACGAAAACCGACAGCCGTGAGTCCTCAACCATGACCACTATGCTATCAAAAAAAGAAAAGAAAAAGATGATAAATTAAACCATAAGGGACAATTTTACTTCACACAAAACAAACTGAAAATCTTCCAAAAGAAATATAACAATAAAAAAAGGGGGGGATCACTGGGATATATTCATACTCCTGTAAGTCCTTGAGGGGAAAAGAGTGTCCCTCCTTGAGTCCCTTGAGGGGAAAAAAGATTATTTAGTAAAATATTAGTATTTAATTTTAATATCTAATAAAAAATTATGCTACCTCAGACGGTATCCTAGTGGTCTTGTCAAGGCTTCTAGCCCTGATGTTGTATCTGTCGAAGTTCCAAGTCCTCTCGTTGGCGTGGAGTAGAAATTTGGAGAAGGAAGTGCCAATTTAGGTGTCGTCCTCGTCACTTGACCGAGGCTCAAAGTAGCGAGATCTATCGCCAATAACAATCGTGTTGCTTCTAGTAAGACGTTAATAAAGTCAATCAACGAATACACTTATAACTGAGGGAATGATAAAGAGATTAATTTGACTACCTAGTTCAAGAAGGGGGAGCTTACACGACGAAACAAGAAATCCTTCGGATGAGAACAAATAAGTTATCCACCGAATAAACTATGAAATGAGGCGACTTTCGCCTATTCTATAGCTATTGTTAAGTGACTAGTGTATTGATGGCAATGAAGAAAAATCCTTGAACATCCTGGATATCCTCACTGGCGACCATCATGTATGATAGTGGCATACAAAATATTGTATCTTGAAATGATAAATTGCTGAGTGGCTGAGTCGAAAAGTAATGCCATGTGTAGAACACATATTCCAGATATTATTCCTTTGATATTCAATTTACTAAAAGGGACAATTCTACCAGCTTTGCCTGGGATTTTGATGTTACAATCACATTCTTAAATAACAATTGGCGACTGATGAATTGATTTTTAAATACATATTGAGATAAGATTAATTTACCAATTATTCTACATTATTTTAACATGATTGGATATGAGTTTTTATATCGTCTTCGCGACCTGATCGAATACGTCTGTATTCTCCAGTGCCCCTCCTAGAGTGCTAGCTTTTCATTACATGCAAAAAATGACACAACTTTTCTATCGCCACGCCCCACTCTGTTGTGATCCTCGCTCAGTCGACGAACCACTGGCTTTCTCGTGGGCGCTGTACGTGACACAATGTTTATAAATTATTGTTAAATATGAATCTTGTCCATATGTATCTACTTTATATATATATATATATATAACACATCAATCAATAACTCCCGAGACTAACCCAGAGATGGCGCTCGTAGTAAACCAGTAACCAGGTCTTTCTAGAGTACGAACCTTTGCTTGAAACGTGTCAAAATTTTAAGTCGATCGGACCAGAAACAGCTGAGTTATCGAGCTGAGGAGTAAAGTCGTTTTGTAGTTTGTTTAAAAAATGGAAAAAACCGAGTTTCGTGTTCTGATAAAACATTGTTTTTTAATGGGTAAAAACACCGTGCAAGCGAAACAATGGATTGAAAAATGTTACCCGGACTCTTGTCCATCAAAAGCAACGATTTGTCGGTGGTTTGCCGAGTTTAAACGTGGTCGTACCGACACAAATGACGCGGAACGCTCGGGTAGACCTGTGGAAGCCGTTACACCGGAAAATGTGAGTGAAGTGACAAAAATTATAATGAAAGATCGTAAAGTGAAGCTCCGTGAGATTGCTGAGATGACACAGATATCATATGGAAGTGTATTTACTATCCTTCATGAAAAATTGAGCATGAAAAAGGTTTTTTCCAAGTGGGTGCCGCGATTGGTTTCGATGGAACAAAAACAGCAACGAGTCGATGATTCAGAAAGCTGTTTATCGCTATTTACTCGCAACAAAAAAGATTTCTTGCGGAAAAAAAAAGAAAGAAAAAAAAATTTGGGGGGGAAAAAAAATAAAAGAAAAAAAAGATTTGGAAAAGCGTTGGAACGATTGTATCACCCTAAAAGGTGATTAACAAAAGGTGTTATGTTGATGAATAACAAAAAATTTTGCAAAAAAAATGTTGTTTTCAATGTTAGTCTCGGGACGTATTGATCCATGTGTAATATATATATACAGCTATGGAATTTACTTCCCGAATAATTCTTGTGTCATACTCGGAATGAAAGTTTAAATAGCTTTATAAATAATTTTTTCTTTGTTTAATATTTCCTTAATGAAAGGAAAAAAGACAAAAGAAGTTTTTAAAATGTTCTTTTCTACATAAATAAGATTTTTCAAAAAAGTTCACACGTATATACACAAGACTTTTCTATAGGAATAAGAATTTTTAAAAAGTTCGTACAGATCTATAGCATAAAATTTTGAAAAGAAATATAACAATCTCTGACAAAATTATATGGCGAATTTTTTTTATTTTTTTTAAAAAAAAGTAAGGATATATCCTTTTTAAATAATTTGATCATAAACATCTAAATATTTTAAGTTACTACGTAATCATAATTGTTTTACACATTCTTCATAATTATTTTTATATCCTTAGGCAAGCCAACACATATGTCTCTATATTAAATTAGTTTCTGGTTAAAACTATGCCCCTTAAAATAATTAAAGTTATAATTTTATTAATTTGATTCAAGTAAGCAAGAGAAAATATATTTACATATATTAAGTAAAAACTAGCAACACATAAGAAAAATATACAATAAGAAACTGAAATACAAAATTCAGGTAGAAAATCTGGAATATGTAAATTTAATTCATATTATAATAAATAAAAATAACTTATTAATTTTTTAAATTAGGTTAGTCAAATATGTGTTACAGAAAAAATATGAAATGTGTAAAAATTATTTTTCAAGTTTTTTTTTTTATGATGTGTATAATAATTTCTACACTGGCAGCAATACCGACTCATTTGACAAATAACGCGTATTTTCATCAATGTTTGAATTTTATAAATGTCAGATGTTTGAAATTTTGTAATGTAAAATCTTATATGTATATCGCTTTCTCACTCTCTCTATTTCTTAAACTTTTGTTTTTAAAATTTATACTTTTGACATTTCAGTTACCGATCCATACCAACTTCTCAGTGCAGCTAGCAGTCGACTAGCTTCACAAGGTAATGTGATTTATCATGTATTAAACGACATTTATTTCGCTATACGTTACATTTAAATATAACATAATGGGTTAATCAAGGTTTGGTGCAATTCTTACATAGTTATAATAATGAACTGAATTTTCTTAAAATTCTAAAGATAAAGGAAATCTAGAAAGTGTAGAAAAGTGTGTCTTCAAACCTAATTTGTTCGAATGTCTGACGATGTTGCGATATTCGTCATTCAATTGTTATTATTAACTTTTTCATTACAGAAAACGGGAAAAAATTACTGGAGATTTAATTTATTTTACCTTAATTCTTAATAAATATTGTTTTGAATTATAAATATTGATAATACAAAATTTAATTGGAAATGTTGAAATTAATGAAGTTCGTTCTAAAATTATTAAAGCTGAAAACGCTAAAAAAAAAAAAAAAATATTAACGAAGTTTAAGATAAACCGAAAGAATATGAAAACTTATTACTCCCTCTGTTCTTTTTACTTATTTAAATTAACATAGTTATAAAATTTCAGGAAAATTACAGGCTGTTGCCGATGGACTTTGCAATTCTGAACTACGATCAAACGATGAAAATGTTCTTCGAGAGCTTGTACTTACCTCTCTTAACTTTTACAATACACCGTGATCGGATTCACTTATCATAAATGATGGAAATGATACATCTATTGGAAAAAAAGGGACTTCGACAGTTAAAATGTCAGATATTAGAACATTAAAATATGTATTTTGTAAAAGAATTATGAAAATAAAATATGACACAGCTATAAAATACTGAAACCAGATTTATGCAGAATGCACATTGTAATTATAAATGGTACGAAGCATTTTCTTTAAAAATTTAATAATTTTATAAATTGTACAGAATAAAAAACAAAACCGCCATAAAATTTACCATAAAACGTTTTAATAGACTTCACACAGATAATATCTAATAATTAGTCAAAATATCATTACATTTTATATAAATCATAAATGCAGAAAAAGGAGCAGAACAAAATTGTTAAAATCGCACACGACTATTTCAAGTTGCAGTATCACTAGAGTATCACAGTAGTCCAAAGTTAATAAATCACGAAATCTCACCGAAAATCCGCGTTAATCTGAATTGTAATTGTTTATGAATGTTGCACCAAAAAGCAATACGAGGGTTATTAGTGACGAACCTCTTAATTTTGAGCCTCGACGCCTTTTCCAAACTTCCACACCACACCAACAGGAGGACTTGAGACCCAAACTAGATTTAATATTAATCTGAATATTATTGGAGAAGTTCAACCAATTTTTTAAACAAATTGTCGCAAATTACAATTAATATTAATTTACACAAATCATGTAAAAATAAAATAAGCAATGCGAAATGAGCACAAAATAATCTATAAATTAATTTAAACTTTAATAATATATGTATTTTTTTTTTTTTTTTTAAGTTTTCCTTCCAGTTAAAATTTTCATTAATACAAGTATAACGAAAGATCGTATGTACATAAACATATATTTTTAGTCAGGCTTTTCAACTTAATTATTTGCATGTTGAATAAAAAAAACCACTTTTAAAGAATTACAAAACAGACGATATACGTCCTGTTTGATTTATCAGAAGCCTTACAAATCGATTCCCTAAAGCTGCAGGGGACATTTGTCGAACTAAAGTGTCCATCAACTTGGCACATGGCACAGATGGTGGTTGTTATCCGAAGCCATATTAGCAACTGTCGTGATTGCGGTTGAATTCAGGCTCAAGTGTTGACTTTCACAAAACGTCGAACTGCCTGTTGACACTTCAATCTACATCCATTAGCAATCAATCCCTTCTTCCCCCTCTTCTTATACCAGGCGCCATTAGAGATTATGTTTCACCTGAAACACGTCCTAAAAATACTTGAAATTGACAAATAGATAAGATTATTATTATCTATCGAAGGTTTCAAAGCATCTACCTAAGTGTTAATAGTTCTGTAATTGTCATGGTGTGAGTCAAAGAGAGGTTTAAATTAAAAGGTTTTTTTTTTTCAAAAAAATTAATTATTCTTAAGTGAGTTTATATTCGGGATATAATTTTTTAAAAAATCTGTATTAAATTTAAATGATAAAATGATGTAATTCAAATAAAATAAGTCAAGATGAAATTTCATATGAAAATGTTTTAATTGGTTCGCCAAAAAAAAAAAAAATGTTTCCAAACGTGATGATATTTAATCGATGGGAACGAGAACTTAACTGGACAATCACTTATATATTAATTTATTTTATGCTACAATATATTGAATATAAATGTAAACCAGCTTCAGTTTTACATTTTATCACGCGTCAACTTAAGGTTATTTAATGAAACATTCACAAGAATGATTTTGAGAAAAAAAGGATCTTAGTTTTAAAATGGTCGATTATCTCATGATATATTTTATTGTAATGGAAAATCTTTTTAAATTCCTACTATTAGTTCACATTCTCCCTAAATATATATATATATATATATATATATATATATATATATATATATATATATATATCTTGTTCAAATTTTTAATCGTTAATAAAATACTTTTTATTCATCCACTCAAGTTCAAATACATTTTTTTAAACTTGTAGAGGATGATACTTGATGTTAATACAGCTTCTTTTACAAATATTAATTCATTTATTTAAATTTAATTGGTGAAATGCAGTTTAGCTCAACCACTTGGCTCGATTTCAAAATTTGCCAAACTTGGCGATTTTTTTGACTGAACGTTAAGTCCACGAAATGCACCATGGTAGCCACATTTGGCAAAATACCGCCAAACAATTCCTGTCGCCAAGGGTAGTTGGGCGAAACTGCATTCAAACCATTTAATTAACTTCTCTTGGCACTTAACGGTAACGGTAGCGGCTAAAATTACGAGGTACCTGTTTTAAAATTAAAAACATACCCTCTCATGAGAATTACTATTAAAAAGTTAAAGTGCATCATTTAATAAAATTTTAGCTTAATTGTAATCGACTATAATAATTGTGATCAAGGCAACAAGCGCCTGGGTGTTCGGCAGAGTGAGGAACTGCCGAAACAAAGTTGGAAAGTAAAGTTACGAAAGCGCATTGCCATTGGACTCTGTAGCAAGTAAGCTAAGAAGCATATATAGCAATGGGTGGAGAGAGCGTTAGGGGGTGGGACTTCAGTTCGAAGGCGAAAACGACTTCGAGAAAGCTGTCGTCCGCGGGTTTTAGAGAGGTTGTAACTAGATAAAAATAAAGTTAAAATTAAAATGAAATAAATAGAAATGCCGTACCGAAACCAATTTAAAGAAAAATGCAATTTAAAAGTTTGAGGGAAAATTTAAAAACGAGGAGATTGAGTTTGAGGGGGAGGGAAATTAACATGAATTGAGCTATGCGCCACTAGTGACGCCTGGTGGTTAAAATTGATTCTAACTTAGGAAAATGGAAAATAAAGTGTAAACAAACTTTTAAGAGCTTAAATCACTAAGATTTCGAAATTTTAAAAATTTTGAAAGTGATCGACAGTGTTACGCGAGGTCCATTTTGACCATGGGACATTGCCACTTATCGATGTGAAGTCCTGAATTTAAAAATTAAGCAGGATATCACTAATGAATTGCTTCAATGCGCTCTCAGTCTTTTTAAGACTGGGAAATGAATATAAGAGTGTCCGAGAGCGGCTCTTGGTCTTTTTTGCGATGATGCGATTGACGCATCATACGCGGGGAGTTGTTGAAGCATTGCATTAGGTATTTGTGGGATCCTATTAAAGAAATTAAATGACTGTTTTTAATGAACTCTAGAATTGGTTCAATATTTAGATCTTTATGCAGGACTTCGTTCCGGACAAACCAGGGAGCATTAATCATTTTCCTAAGGTGGATATTTTGAGAGACGTGCAGTCGTTTCAGATGGGTGGTTGCCGCAGACGCCCAAATAGGCGACGCATACAACATGATCGGTCTTAAGATCGACTTGTAGAGCAAAATTTTGTGCCTGATCGCCAGCTTGCTCTTACGAGAAATCAAGCGAGTGAGCAATCTGCTCATTCCGATAACCTTTTGATGTGCTTTTCGGATGTGGTGGGCAAAAGTTAATTTAGCATCTAGAACTAACCCTAGGTACTTATATTCAGTAACCCAGGGGACAGGTTAATCAAAAATGGTGACTGCTGGCAAATTGCCAATACACCGTTGCTTCGTAAAGGGAGGCAAGCGCTTTTGGATGTATTAACTTTAATTTTCCAGTCAATGAGCCAGAGCTGTAAACGAGAAATGTATCTCTGCTATCTTGCAATAATTTTCGGATTGCTGATGTCTTGAGACATAATAGCAGTGTCATCAGCATACGTACTAAATGAATTATTTGAAGCCTTCGGGATGTCATTTACATTAAAGAAAAAATTCTTGGACTTAAAATCGATCCCTGGGGACTCCACTAAGAGATTGGACAGGGGAGAGACTCGAACCCGAAAACTACGAGAGTCCAGGAACGAGTGAATAATTTTGATAAGTTGGTCCGAAATTCCAAGTCGCATCATCTTGGAAACAAGCCCATCGTGCCAAATTTTATCAAAAACTTTGGCAATATCAATAAAAAGCATACCCTTGGCCTTGTTATTGGAAAAGCCTTGCTGGACCGTCTCAGTAACTCTAAGTAACTGCGTTACTGTAGAGCACTTGGGAACAAAACCATGCTGCTCCGGAATAACAATATACCTGGAATTGCAGAACTGGTCCAGGCGATTCAAAATAACACATTCATATGCTTTGCTCAGCGAACTGAGTAACGATATGGGGCGATAATTTTGAGGTTCGTATCATCAGAATCAGACTTGAGAATGGGGACCACCACGGCGATCTTCCAAGCCTTAGGAAAGTAGCAGTTCTCCATTAAAAAGTTAAAGAGCAGCGTAAACAGGAAAATAAATTTAAGAGGAAGGTTTTTAAGGATGCGGTTTGAAATTAAATCCAATCCCGGAGCCTTCTTAATTTTTGTTTTATGTATAAAGTCCAAAATTTCGCTAGCCTGGACTGGTTCCAGGTCTAGGCATGTGGGGGAGGCCAAAAACCTTTGGACCAGTCGGGACCTAGGGTTAATGTGCGTAGGGGTGTACCTTGCCACTTAATATTGTGATTCTGTCATATGTATATATACATATTTATATTAATTGTAATTATTTAATAAAAAGTAACAAACATAAAAAAATTTCTTTGTTGACCTATGTAGGAATTTTTTATATATATTATTTGTTTACAGCTCTATTTAAAATCGGAAAATCTTGTGACGCTAATTTATGAATGGCTGAATGGCAAGTAATTACGTAAAAAAAGCTCGAAAATCAATCAGCATTAAAACACGTAAGCTCCAAGCAGGGCCGGCCTTAGCATTATTGCCTTTGTAAGCAAACCAAAAAATGCAGTAGCTAAGGCTTTAAAAATAATTTTAAATAATTCGAGATAAAAGCCAACGTTTTTATATGGTGGCAAAGTTTATTAAAAAAATTATTGAGATATTAGTTAAAACTGGTCGCAAATATCTAAATATTGCATTGTTAGGCAAGTAAGAAAGGTTCCCAAAATATCAGAGCTCTAGCTTGATGGGAAATTGGTTAAATTAACGATCGAAAATTTGATGACACACTGATACACACACAGACAGACACACTCCATGTGAAATACATAAAAACGTTAAAACTAACTAAAATTAATTCATTCGGTAAATTAAATGGTTGGAATGTAGTTTAGTCAAACCACTCTTGGAGACAGGAATTATTTGAAACCAGGCGTTCAAATTTTTAATCGTTAATAAAATACTTTTTATTCATCCACTCAAGTTCAAATACATTTTTTTAAACTTGTAGAGGATGATACTTGATGTTAATACAGCTTCTTTTACAAATATTAATTCATTTATTTAAATTTAATTCGTGAAATGCAGTTTAGCTCAACCACTTGGCTCGATTTCAAAATTTGCCAAACTTGGCGATTTTTTTGACTGAACGTTAAGTCCACGAAATGCACCATGGTAGCCACATTTGGCAAAATACCGCCAAACAATTCCTGTCGCCAAGGGTAGTTGGGCGAAACTGCATTCAAACCATTTAATTAACTTCTCTTGGCACTTTACGGTAACGGTAACGGCTAAAATTACGAGGTACCTGTTTTAAAATGAAAAACATACCCTCTCATGAGAATTACTGTTAAAAAGTTAAAGTGCATCATTTAATAAAATTTTAGCTTAATTGTAATCGACTATAATAATTGTGATCAAGGCAACAAGCGCCTGGGTGTTCGGCAGAGTGAGGAACTGCCGAAACAAAGTTGAAAAGTAAAGTTACGAAAGCGCATTGCCATTGGACTCTGTAGCAAGTAAGCTAAGAAGCATATATAGCAATGGGTGGAGAGAGCGTTAGGGGGTGGGACTTCAGTTCAAAGGTGAAAACGACTTCGAGAAAGCTGTCGTCCGCGGGTTTTTGAGAGGTTGTAACTAGATAAAAATAAAGTTAAAATTAAAATGAAATAAATAGAAATGCCGTACCGAAACCAATTTAAAGAAAAATGCAATTTAAAAGTTTGAGGGAAAATTTAAAAGCGAGGAGATTGAGTTTGAGGGGGGGGGGAAATTAACATGAATTGAGCTATGCGCCACTAGCGACGCCTGGTGGTTAAAATTGGTTCTAACTTAGGAAAATGGAAAATAAAGTGTAAACAAACTTTTAAGAGCTTAAATCACTAAGATTTCGAAATTTTAAAAATTTTGAAAGTGATCGACAGTGTTACGCGAGGTCCATTTTGACCATGGGACATTGCCACTTATCGATGTGAAGTCCTGAATTTAAAAATTAAGCAGTATAACACTAATGAATTGCTTCAATGCGCTCTCAGTCTTTTTAAGACTGGGAAATGAATATAAGAGTGTCCGAGAGCGGCTCTTGGTCTTTTTTGCGATGATGCGATTGACGCATCATACGCGGGGAGTTGTTGAAGCATTGCATTAGGTATTTGTGGGATCCTATTAAAGAAATTAAATGATTGTTTTTAATGAACTCTAGAATTGGTTCAATATTTAGATCTTTATGCAGGACTTCGTTCCGGACAAACCAGGGAGCATTAATCATTTTCCTAAGGTGGATATTTTGAAACACGTGCAGTCGTTTCAGATGGGTGGTTGCCGCAGACGCCCAAATAGGCGACGCATACAACATGATCGGTCTTAAGATCGACTTGTAGAGCAAAATTTTGTGCCTGATCGCCAGCTTGCTCTTACGAGAAATCAAGCGAGTGAGCAATCTGCTCATTCCGATAGCCTTTTGATGTGCTTTTCGGATGTGGTGGGCAAAAGTTAATTTAGCGTCTAGAACTAACCCTAGGTACTTATATTCAGTAACCCAGGGGACAGGTTGATCAAAAATGGTGACTGCTGGCAAATTGCCAATACACCGTTGCTTCGTAAAGGGAGGCAAGCGCTTTTGGATGTATTAACTTTAATTTTCCAGTCAATGAGCCAGAGCTGTAAACGAGAAATGTATCTCTGCTATCTTGCAATAATTTTCGGATTGCTGATGTCTTGGGACATAATAGCAGTGTCATCAGCATACATTGCTAAATGAATGTTGGAAGCCTTCGGGATGTCATTTACGTACAAAGAAAAAATTCTTGGACTTAAAATCGATCCCTGGGGGACTCCACTAAGGATTGGACGGGGGGGGGAGACTGCATTTTCGACTCGAACCCGAAAACTAAGAGAGTCCAGGAACGAGTGAATAATTTTGATAAGTTGGTCCGAAATTCCAAGTCGCATCATCTTGGAAACAAGCCCATTGTGCCAAATTTTATCAAAAACTTTGGCAATATCAATAAAAAGCATACCCTTGGCCTTGTTATTGGAAAAGCCTTGCTGGACCGTCTCAGTAACTCTAAGTAACTGCGTTACTGTAGAGCACTTGGGAACAAAACCATGCTGCTCCGGAATAACAATATACCTGGAATTGCAGAACTGGTCCAGGCGATTCAAAATAACACATTCATATGCTTTGCTCAGCGAACTGAGTAACGATATGGGGCGATAATTTTGAGGTTTCGTATCATCAGAATCAGACTTGAGAATGGGGACCACCACGGCGATCTTCCAAGCCTTAGGAAAGTAGCAGTTCTCCATTAAAAAGTTAAAGAGCAGCGTAAACAGGAAAATAAATTTAAGAGGGAGGTTTTTAAGGATGCGGTTTGAAATTAAATCCAATCCCGGAGCCTTCTTAATTTTTGTTTTATGTATAAAGTCCAAAATTTCGCTAGCCAGGACTGGTTCCAGGTCTAGGCATGTGGGGGAGGCCAAAAACCTTTGGACCAGTCGGGACCTAGGGTTAATGTGCGTAGGGGTGTACCTTGCCACTTAATATTGTGATTCTGTCATATGTATATATACATATTTATATTAATTGTAATTATTTAATAAAAAGTAACAAAAATAAAAAAATTTCTTTGTTGACCTATGTAGGAATTTTTTATATATATTATTTGTTTACAGCTCTATTTAAAATCGGAAAATCTTGTGACGCTAATTTATGAATGGCTGAAGGGCAAGTAATTACGTAAAAAAAGCTCGAAAATCAACCAGCGTTAAAACACGTAAGCTCCAAGCAGGGCCGGCCTTAGCATTATTGCCTTTGTAAGCAAACCAAAAAATGCAGTAGCTAAGGCTTTAAAAATAATTTTAAATAATTCGAGATAAAAGCCAACGTTTTTATATGGTGGCAAAGTTTATTAAAAAAATTATTGAGATATTAGTTAAAACTGGTCGCAAATATCTAAATATTGCATTGTTAGGCAAGTAAGAAAGGTTCCCAAAATATCAGAGCTCTAGCTTGATGGGAAATTGGTTAAATTAACGATCGAAAATTTGATGACACACTGATACACACACAGACAGACACACTCCATGTGAAATACATAAAAACGTTAAAACTAACTAAAATTAATTCATTCGGTAAATTAAATGGTTGGAATGTAGTTTAGTCAAACCACTCTTGGAGACAGGAATTATTTGGCGGTATTTTGCCAAATGTGGCTACCCTGGGCCGCTTCGCAAACTTAACGTTCAGCCAAAAAAAAAAAAAAAAAAAAAACCCCCAAATTTTGGAAATTTTTTGAAATCGCACCAAGTGGTTGGGCTAAACTCCATTATTAAAGAAAATATTAGTTAAAACTTGTCACAAATGTCTAAATATTGCATTGTCAGGCGAGTAAGAACGATTCCCAAAGTTTCAGAGCTCTACCTTGATGGGAAGTTGGTTAAATTAACGAACGAAAATTTGATGACACACACACACACAAACACTAGTGAAATACATAAAAAAGTTTTAAAAAACACACAAAATCTCAAAAGAATAATGCTAACCAAAAAAAAAAAAAACAATAATAACAACAACATATAATCTTTCCTGCAAAATCGCGAATAACTTCTTTCAGATCTACGGGTAATTTATTACTTAGCTCATGCTCAATGGTCACCATTGCTTATCCATTAAGACGAATTTGAGTAGACATGGCTCTTGTGAATGATTTATTATTATTTTTAATTTACAAAAAGTTATTTCACCAGTAGCAACGGTTAACGGTTATGAGGAGTGTTAGTAAAATTCTTAAAGCAATGCTCAAATTTGGTCTAATTTTTAAGGGGATAATGAATTTAAATCATCAACTGGACTTACTTTCTATCAATTCCTACATAGTATTGCACTTCAACTAATTTATTTTCTATATTCAAGTTTTCAAAATAATATTTTTATAGACTATAATTATTTTGCGTTCTAGATCAGGCAATTTTACCACTTCTAAATTTTACTGCCTATGGCCGACCCTGATTCCAAACGACATTGAGTTGCCTGAGCTTCATTTGCAAGACTGACAGATATTAAATTGTTCAGTGAGCTATTACCATCATATTCCATCATTTTCACCATAATTCATATTTATGATTCCATCAATATCCCATCATTTTTATTGTAATTTATATTTATGATTTAATAGTTAAAATGCACAAAAAATGACAATTTTATAGCAAGAACAAAAATACATTTTCGATTATAATTTCAACTATTAATCGAGTTTCCAAAGTTCACTACCATCTATATAATACGATGCATATATTATTTATAATATGTAATCATTTATTTTAAATCAGCTGTGCGATTTTAAAGTTTAGATTTGCGTTATCTTTTTACAAAATTATGAACTATTTCCAGAAAAAAAGATTAAAAATTTTTCACTTATATATTTTCAGGAAGTGGCCAAATCCAACTTTGGCAATTTTTACTGGAACTCCTTTCCGATAGCAGCAACTCAAGTTGCATTACTTGGGAAGGTACCAACGGTGAATTCAAACTAACTGATCCCGATGAAGTCGCTCGAAGATGGGGAGAAAGAAAAAGCAAGCCTAACATGAACTATGACAAACTAAGCAGAGCACTTCGCTATTACTACGACAAAAACATCATGACCAAAGTTCATGGAAAGAGATATGCTTACAAGTTCGACTTCCACGGTTTGGCTCAAGCATGCCAACCTGGCAGTAATGATCCAACTGCGTACAAATTTCAATCCGACTTCTTCTTGCCAACCTATCACACTCCGAAATTGAATTACTTGACCCCAAGGGCAACTTCTATTCCATCGACTTCTCAAGGACCTTTATTTAGTCCAGCAATGTCAGGGTCTTATTGGTCTGGGCCTTCTCCAACATGTAATCTCTATCCTAATTTACAAGGACATTCTTTATCACATCACGCCCACAGAACTAATGGGCTGGGAACTTACTACTGAGAGTCAAAAAATGTCACAAACTAAAAGTAAACAAGATATTACTAGTCATATATGTGATGGAGATTAATTTGGTCTTTCCGTCTAGTTTTTAACTTCAAGAATGTTTGTAGTGAAGTAATTTGAATTTTAGTGATAAGAACAAATTGCGAATGAAAAAAGTGCATTTTTTCTCTTTGCAAGAGCATAATTTTTTTTTTTAATTTAACGGTAGAGATGTTTCATCGAACTGTTGCATTATTGTGACATGATTCAAGAAAGAGTTATTTAAAAGGATATATAATAATTATCCGTTAATAATTTATTATGACTGAAACGAGTTTCTTCGATTATTAAATATTAATACTTTTAGCACTATGGGAGATTATGCTATGTATGTTTACAATACTAAAATTACTCAAAACGATTGATTTTTACTCAAGAAATATTTTAAAAATAACTGAATAATTGATTGCAGAAATTTTCAGAACTCATTTAATGATTTAAGGATATATATATATATATATATATATAGAAGCAAAAACCTGATTATTTTTGGTGAATGTCCATTAGTAAAAAAATATCTGTTTAAATAATTTCTTTCATTATTTTGTATGTATTACTAATACATTTTTCTCCTGTAAGTAAAACATATATAAATATTTATTTCATACAAATGCTACATGTTTTTAACAATTCTCAAATTTCTCATTATTAAATTTCTTGAATTCTTCGATGAATATGTGTTTATATATAATTTTTTTGAATATACGTTTCATATAATCTTATAAGTAATGAAATAAGCAATACATTTTCAGATTTTCAAAATAATATTCAAAAACATTTATATATATATATAAACGCAAACGAATTTCAACCACATTCTACTTAATATCAACAAAAAAATATTATTCATCTATTTATAATGCATACACGTTTAAACATTATAAATTGCACTTACTCGTCACTAATTAACCCTTTGACGTACAATTTAACTCAAATTATACTTATATGGCCACAATTTCCATTCTTTTATATATTGACAAAAGTAATATTTGGAAAAAATCTTTAAATTTAATATATATATAAAATAATAATAACGATTATCATGACAAGTATATCCCATCATTATATAATTTAACCTAAAATTATTATGACAAGTCCCATTCCTAAATTGAGACCAAAGGCTGAAAACACTTTTTTATTTATTTTTTGTTAATAGATAAAATCAGATTTTTATGCTCATAAAATTTTGAAAAAAAGTAAAGTTACGGAAATAAAATAGCACAATTGCATCTTTATAATTTTCAGAAACTTATATCACATGTCCATATATTTATGAGACAGCGTGTCTCATAAATATATGGACATATGATTTTTCCGAAATAATTGCGTAATTAAAAGTAGTTAAACATAAGAAATACATCATATAAAGTTCATAATTTTTGATGAAGAAATTAAAGTACGAGCATAAAATACATTGTCCCAAAAATGTATCACTGAGTTTTATCAATTATAGCTCAAATTTTGAAACAGTTCTTTCCAATTAATATGAATATCCGAAATAGGCATGCTTTGAACTAAGGTTTGAAGCACATCATGTTTTAAGGAAAACAAATAGTGGTCTATTTCAAGTTTCGACATTGTTGAAAATCTGCGTCCATGCGACAAGATATTACTTGGTAACCAATCTGTTGCATTGTGTGTGCTTAAAAATTTCCGAAACCTTCATTCTTTTATATTTCAAATGCCAAATTTCGAATTTATCAGTTCGCAAGTACTCAACGCTGAGAGACATATCACAATGAACTTCAAATCAAGAAATCAATTCGTCCCTTATATTCCACTGCTATTGTTACATAGGAAAAATTCTCAGAAAATATGCAAGTTTTCTGTTCCTGAACTTGTAATTCCGAACTTTTAAAATTGTCAACATATTTTTGGAGCAGCATATATATATATATATATTATTAATTCATATTTATTTTTACTTAATGAATGCGAAAAAAAATTTATATTTAATTTACAATATTATGCATATCACTTATTATTTTTATTGCTATAGTATCTATACGCTTTCAATGCTACTTCAAAAAACTCCAGTCCATATATTTAAGAAACGTGCTTTACTACACAATGGCACACTACGGGTGAATCAATACTTTTATTTAAGAGTAATATGATAAACTTGCAGACACAAATGAGTAATTTCATTATCATTGAGAAAAAAGCACATCACAGAAATTTAACCATTTTATATTTCCATAAACTACATCAACTATAGCCAAGGAAAATATCCTAATGTCAGCAAAATGTTACCAGAAATTTCTTACTAATGAAAAGTCCAGTATTATTTAGGATCTTTCCTTGCATATACAATAAAAAATAAATTGGAACTGTCAAACAAATGATGAAAAAAATTATGTGAATTTACAATTCCATATTTTTTTGATAAATTCTCAACTATGTTTTATTTTTGTAGACATAAATGAGCAAGCCTTCAAACCATAATTATAAGAGCAATTATTATTCATACATTTTAATTACCTGTCATAGTGATTTTAAATATAACACATAAATACATCATAGTGAATCTATGTAATTATATTACAGCTAATTATAACAAATTTGGGTTTCATTTAATTAGTTCACGTTTGTTAAATAATGTATAGTTGTAAAAAAAAAATGGAATACCATATAATAGCTGGATGAAACTGACATCACTGTTAAGAATTCAAAAGGCAATTATGATGATGACGTAAAGGGAACAGGATACCATTAAGATTTCGAAGCTCTGGGAACAAATATAGCATGGGGTCCCGGAATTTTTTTTTTAAATGAATAAATAAATGAAACCTAAGAAAACTCTTTTACATAAAATATTTTAAAAATACATTAACAAACACAAATCAAAATTATTGTAACTTTATTTTATACTATCTTAATTTTAATAATTATTTATTACTATATGTTTCTGTATAACCTTATATATATATAAAAAACAATGGATTTTCCAAGTCCAATTTATTATTTTTTTTTTCAAGTCTAGTCTTTGCAGTTTGTTGATTAAAATAAAAGAAACTCGTGATGCGGAGCCCCAATAATGCTCCAATGATTATATGATTATAACCATATGACCTTAGAAATATGGATTGTTGTTTTATGAAGAAATACGAGGGATAATGATGATAGAACTCGTAATTTTGAACTTCAGTCTAGTGACGAAGGAGACAAACAAGTTGGAACATTATTTTCCAAATTTTCACATCGTGCCAAAGGAGGAACTTGGAATCCTGATAAATTTAACGTGCATCAGCCCCACTAAGGCATCTTTAGTTCCACCAAGACTCGACGACAATCATTACTTTGCAATTATGTCCTATTGACTCGCAAACTTTTAAGATATTTTTGATTTTCAGAGTTCTCCGACGTGATGTTTTTGCGTGGAATGGTTTGTGGCTATACCACTTCAATACCTCTATTACGAAACGGAAATTTTTCAGTTTCTGGTCCAAAATAGTCCCGATTGGTAAAGGAACACCTGTCGTATTGACAAAGTGTGATAAATAAATTATTTTAGGTCCGCTTAAATATATATTTTTGAGATATCACAAATTTATCTAAGAATATTCGATAGACTTTTAGAGATAATAGCATCAAATTTTAAACTTAGAAGAGATTGAAATATCTAAAAATTTTAGTACATTACACATCTTTTCGTAATTGTATTTAATAATTACTATTATTAACAAAACATTTATTTGTTCGGTTATTTTGTATTTTCAAAATTGGAAAAGAATTATCTATCGATTGTTTTAAAGATATTTTAAAAGTAATAAAAATTTCATACTTTCAAATGCTTATGTCCAATTTTCAAGCCCTTTAAAGCTCAGAATTGGATAGAATGTCACAAAATTTGAAATTAAGTCATTTCATCATGAGAAATAAATTATGTAAAAATTAAGACAATCTAAACATAAAAATTTTAGATTAGAATTTAATTAGTGTGTTAATTAATCCAATCAAGATCAGATATTCTTCCCTTTGAACAATTAAATGAAGCAATTTTGTCCAAATATGTCGAGAACTGCAAAAGTTTTTCTAAGATATTACTTTTTTTGACAATTGAAAGCTACTTAAAGTAATCGATACTTAATCATATTTAATTAACTTACATTTTTTCCTGTTTATCTCATTTACTTTGACACTTCTCTTAAAATACCAAATGAATATAAATGTTACTAAGGCATTACTCCAGAACAATACAGCAAATTGATCAAATAAATTTTTAAAGACATAAAGAATTCAAAATGAAACATTTGAGAAAATATGATATAAATATTAAAAATCAATAAAAAAAAAGCAAACTTTTGAAATTGAAACATATTTTACAAATTAAACATATTTTAATCCATAACTGTTTCAGAGATTAGAAATGTACATTGTTTTCACAGATGAATTGAATAAATACAAAACAAAGAAAAAATTCAACTTAATTTTATTTCAAAGCTCATCACATCTGTAACTATTAGAAGCAAAAATAAAATCTCTTGCCAGAAAATATTACACAATCAACATTTACAAACAAAAACAAAAGCATCTAAATATTTTAACAATAATGCTTCCGTTATAATGAAATAGATATCTATCACACAGTATTTGAACACTTAATATTTATGACACATTTGTATCATGAATAATTTATCAAACAAAGCAGATTTGCAACAGTTCTGTATCATCTAGTTGGAAACTAAGAATTTTATTACTGACATACAATATAAAAATACTATGAATTATTATCAAGTGCAGTTTTATTTATTCAAAAATTGGACAATATGAGTTTTACAAAAAAAGTACAATTTCTTCCTTTGTTTCTGAGCAACTGCATATTATCTATTATACTATAGCAAAAATATAAAATTGGACCCTTTATATCAAAAGAATACAATTTTAACAATACAATAATATATATCTAGTATACATCAACATGTTAATGAGAGGAAATTTTTTTCATTGAAGATTGGGAATGATGAATATAAAATCCTTACAAGACAAGTTTCATCAACCCAAAAAAATGATTACAGAAAACCTGAATATACTGTTTGAGATAAAGAAACTGATATCTAGTATATTTTTCATCTGAAAGAGAAATGTGAAGATCCACAGGTTATAATTAACCATAATTTTAGTAAATAATTTTGAAAGCAGTTAAATATATTTCTTTGATGAAAAGTAGCACATGAATTAGTAACTTTTAAGGTTTTAAGTATTGTCAAGCATAACTAAAACAAAATATATACATTTCAATTATTATTATAGATTAATTAGGTAACAAATAAATTACAAAAAGAAATTGTAAATATGAATAACTGAAACAACATATTTAACAATTTTATCACAGATTATAAAAATGAATCTGCACTTGAAGCTTTAAATAAAATAATCTAAACTCAATTTTTTCCAGCAATATACATTTTTAATATATTCTATCTGAAAATTAAAAACTTCAAATAATCTACTGTTAAATATTTGAGGAGTAATATGCAACATACTAGTACACATTGTCACTAAACATCACAGCACAAATTCAATAATCTCAAATGTTATATCCAAAAATAACTACACATAATAGCAAAATATAGCAACAAATCTCCTGTTCATATAAACATTCAGATAAAACTTTTGTGCACTGTTATTTTTATGCTATAAAACAGTAAACTCACAATCAATTTCAACATGCAACACAATAACTTCAACACACGGAAAGTAAGGGAAATTCCGGATAACATAAAATTACACTATATGTTTCAATATATGTTATGGCACATTCTATTTGCATTCCCCCCTTCAAATTCAGATAAGATAATGTTTAATATTTACATAAATTTCAACTTCACCAGAATGAAACACACAGAAATACAAATAATAAGAAAACTGAAAGAGATACATAAATTTAAGTACATTAGTTATCACATTTTAAAAGAAAAAGAGCACTATAATACTGTTAAAAAAGACTAGATACAGCATGTACCAAATAGCTATTTCAGATAAATTTATTAAAAAGCAAAAACTATTAAGATAATTGAATTTATTAGAAATAAGAGTAAAAATGTTCAGTTTTTCATTGTCAGCAAGTGATAAGAATGAAATAAACATTGAAAAACTATGCAGTAGTAAAATATTTTTTTATAAAACAAAGAAAATATTGATAACAATTATGTCATTAAAATAATTAAAATTTAACTTGTGCAATTAATACAGTAGCAAGAATTAAAAAGCATTCAAAAAGTATACATTTGCTGAACAGTAGCAATGAATGATTCATATTCAAATGACTATGTAAGATTTGATTCACAATCTGCACAACCTAATATCTCAAACCTCAAATCGCAAGCTTTGATAAACAAGATAGCAGGAACTTCATCCAGAAACACATTACTTTGCTTGGCAAATTTTCAGAATATTACAAGCCATTTTGGAAATAAAAAAAAAGGTTTTCTGTGGCTGTAATCAGATATAAAACAGGATTAGAACTCATTATCTTCAAACAAAAAATAAATCAGAAAGAGTAATAATTTTTTTTTCTTTTCTTTTTGAAATTTCAATGGAATTTTTTTAAAAAATTAAACTTACTTTTACTTCCTCATAGCATCAGTTATTTTATCAGCAATCCACTGAAAAAAGTAAGATTTTTTAAAATCCGAATATCTATAATGAAATTATTTTAATAGATGTTTTACAACATTTAAGTGTATTAAATTATTGTAAAGGATATCATAATTTAAAAACTAATAAAAAATATCCAATAGAAATTTTCTTCATCATATCTACTACTAATTAATTATTTTATTTCCTCTAATATCTGGAATAAAAATGCAATGTTTATTAACCTATTGAAATAATGTATCTTTAAATCACTTAACAACTGCAAATTGCACTTAAAACAAAATGGAATAATCAACAAGGCATCATAAGTCAAAACCTGCATCAATATTCAGGACATTTTTTAGTTATAGCATTTTTTTCGAAAAAGTAAAACAGCACCATAATACTGTTAAAAGAAAGACAAAATACAGTGAGCACCAAATAAACTATTTTGAATTAATTTATCAAAAATCCATATTAGGATATTGAATTTATTAGAAATAATAGAGTAAAAATGTTCAGTTTTCAGGTCACATACTTAGAAGAAAACCTTTTAGTTCAAAAGCTAACAGAAGGGAAAAAAAAGGATTACATTTGTTATAAATCTTATTTCGAAACCTCAACATTTCTAAGTAACACAACATTCAGTAATGAAAGTTAGTGCAATGTTTTTGGAAGTGATGGTAAATAGTATGTTCGGTGGAATCCTAAATGTGAACTACTTCCCCAAAACACCATTCTCACTATCAAGCATAGTTGTGGTTTGATTCTTGTATGGGGTTGCATGTCTTCAAATGGAGAGGGAAAATCAGCTTTTATTGATTAGTAATGAATAAAATGAAATACTTAGATGCACTGAAGATTAATTTTAAACTAACAGCTCAGAAATAGGTTTAGGGTCACATTTTATATTTCAACACCCTAAAAGACACAGCAAAAGTTGTTAAGTTATATTTATTGTGCGATTGTAAAATACAATTACATATATCAGCTCAATCTCTTGAGACTGAAAACTTTGAAAATTTGTTCTAAAGCATAATATTTGTACATAAGAAAACTAAAAACAGTATTACAAAAAAATGAGAAAAAGTGTCCAGCAAAATAATGCAAATCCTTTCAAATCAATACAAACTGCTTGGAAGATGTTCTGAATATAGAAAGTTAGGCAATAAAAAATTAATGGTTTTTACAAAAATCTTAAGGAATTATACTTATTTATATGAAATTTTATGATTTAGAAATTTGTAATTCAACATAAAAATTATAGTACTAAAAATATTAACAATTCCTCATTTTCCATTTTTTAGCCTGCTGCAGTTCATGTGCATTTTATTGATTCTATAAATGATAAACTTAAAAATTGCTATTTTAAGAATATTGTTTAATACCTTTAAAAAAGAAAGTGAGTGGTGAATACTCAATTTTGGAAGTCACTGTATTATGCCATACCAGAGATGACACTTCCCTCCTATGTTACTCATATAGAGGAAAGACATTTACAAATATTTCATAGAGGCCAATCAAAGCTTAAAAAATGATCCCTCAACCTTGGAAACCCTTTTAGTGACTTGAGAACAAAATTATGATTCTTATCTCAACTAGGAGAAAAATTACTGACTTTCCCTGAATTTTCCATGTGACATCACACCTGGCTAGAAAAAACGGAAAGAGGAGAAGCCAGGGATGGGAAAGGATCAATGGGGGATCGGATTGGAAGCAATTGGCATTAGCACAGCGGATCTGCTAAGGAATCTATGAGTTGCATGCCTGAATGTATCTGCTGAAGAGCAGAGTATCTTCTGAAGAGCAATCTGTCGAGAAGCAGCCAGTATCAGAAAGGGATTGTCGGAGTCTGCATTGGAAGCGCAGAGTACTACAGCAAAGATTTGTTCATAATGCAAATTAGCAAGCTATTGCACTGAATGTCAGCAAAAGTACTGTGAATCCTTGTCTTGTTGTCTTTGTTCCTGCTCAGTCACTAATCTGTAGAAGTGCTGTGTTTTCTGTTTGTGCTGTTAATTTGTCCAAGATTTGCTACCTATGTTTATCTTGTCCTGAATATTTGTGAATGAAGTGTCATTCACCATTATCCTCTGTGTTGGATACATACTGATTTCACTTGTTACACATACACAAGAATTTTTTTACAGTATATACTGCTTTTCATTCGGAATAATTGTTTGTTTTTAAAATAGATTCATTTCAGGCTATACAACAACTATTAGCAAAGGTCCTTATAATATCGAAGTATGGTTAAATGAAGTGAACAACACTCAAGTTGTTACTTCCCTCTCCAAGCTTCTATATTATGCCATATGAAGAATATGAACTTAGTTCCATTAAATGAACAATAACTCTCAATATTCTACATTCTAGGACTTTAATTTAAGCAGGATTCAAACTTATGACTCAACTAAAACATTGCCAGTCATAAAGCTTGTGACCATGCTACTGTCTATTCAATATGAATAACTAGTTTAACAATAAAATATATGACAGCTGTCCCACTACTCACTAACTCAGCCACATGAAAAGTTGACATGACAGCAACTCACATACTCTCTTGATTAATGAAATTAAAGGTCCATTACAATGGTACTCGTATTTTAACTAATTTCTTCAGTTCAATAGAAAATTCTAATTTTTCTCCCATCCATTTCAAAATAACATAAAAATTAAAAACTTAGTAACTAGTTAATTTACAGCATTTAGCTTATATTATATTTGCAAGGACTATACCTTGCAAACTTCCGGATCAGTTATATGTACAAGTTTTCCAGCCACAGATTTGCTGAAGATACCTTTTCGATGAGGAGTCTGAAAGTAAGGAAAAGACACTATTATTATCATATTAACTATTTAAGGAAACAATAAAATATTTAACTATATATTTTGCTTGAATTCACAAACTAAATCAAAAAGCAGAAAATTTGATCCTTTGAAAAAGAGAAAGATATTCTGGTTTATAATTATTATAAGCAAATTAAAAAAAATAGAAAAGAACTATGTATTTAAATTTGATTAGTATAATTATATACCTGCAACATTATTCTTAGCCCTTTCTCTGTAGCTTGAGGTGGTTCTTTCAATTCTTCAAATCGATATTCCCATACAGTATTCCATTGACCAAATATTTCTCCTTTTTCAATGTACATGACTCGACTTAAAGGGGAAAAAATTTATCAGCAAAATTTACAAACTTGATTGCTAAATGGTAAAACTACTGTATATTTAAAAAATATAAGTCTGATTTTCTACAGAAATTATGAAATATTTATTAAAAACTAATTTTTTTCAGTACAATTACATAAGATACGAGACTAAATAAATATACAGTAGTAAGTAATTAAATTTTGTCTCACCTACCAATTTTGCAAATACTTAAAGCAAATTGTCAAAAATTTGTTAATTTTCAAAAACGTATACTTAAAATAGAATTTAGCCAATCTTGCAATATTTTGACAACTTGGTGCATTCTTTGCATCTTCAACCTTGAATATATATCTTACATTACTTATGCTTTAGTATACAGAAAGAAGGGAAGGGGTTGAATTCTAATATGCAATTTTAACCTCTTACATTTTATTTAAGAAAATATAAATTATGGTTGGTCAAAACATTTTAAGTTAGGTTAAAAGATAATTTCACAATATATGTCTGATTTTTCTAAAATAAATTAACTTAATTCCATTTTTATGTAATAGTTTGCAGAATACAAAAATATTTAAAAGCAATATAGCAGTGAATATGTTTTAAGTCTCTTTAAATTAAAATGATTGTATTGGAAACCTTTTTAAAAACCAATACATTAATAATCTGACAATGTTATACATATTTCAAGAAAAAATGGATTAAATTGTATTACAATAATATATAAACCAACAAATTTATTTTTTTAAAAATATAATAAGTTGGTACAAGCAAAATAAAATATTTTCCTCACTTATTAGTCACCAGTAAAAACAATTTATCATCACCAACTGCAACATGTACTAAGTATATATCGGTATTTGAATATTTTCCTTTCTCCACTTCCTGAAATATACAAGTAATCACATAAATAAACACCAATTATTGGTGGATTAAAAAATTAAATAGCAGATCAAATATATATCATTCAAAAATTTCAGTATAAAATATATTATGAATTCATTTGATAAAACTGTTTAATTTTTTTTAAAATCTATTTCAAAAATCTAAAATTATAAGAATTAATCTATAGATATTTCTTTGAAAAATTTGAGTAGTGAAAATATATTACAAATATATAAAAATATACAATTACTTTTAAAATACAATTTATGATTAAGGATTTTAATGGTGCAAGAGCCACATATGGCCAAGCTGCACCAACCAAGGTGAAGGGAGAAAGTAAAAACATAAAATATACATACTGCATTAAAAACAATTACAAAAAATCAAGTTGTCTGAAAATGTTAAAGAGTTAAACTGTACAGCATAAATAGTTCAAATTTTAAAATTGATGCAATGCTTAAAAATAGTAAAGGAAACTATGTATGAAAAATAAAACTATGATTAATGAATGACAAATTTTTTTTGGATATGTTGTTTAGAAGACTTTAATTGGAGTGAGGTTTCCATTTCGTTTGCAGCATCAATCCACCAAGAGTCATTGATGTCATATAAGATCCTGTCATCGTCTGCAAGGGTGGGTATGAGAGAACCTTTTTTAAGCATATGGAGTATCATGGTAATTGCTATTTTGGGTTTATTACCTATAGTGGGAAGCAAGATATTTTTAAACATTCTTTTTAATTCTAAGTTCATTTTGAATTCTACTTCTTATATCTATATTAAGTAAAGGAATCGAATGATGAGATTTAAATGTTTTGAAGGTGATTATTTTATTAGAAGATAGAATGTATGTCTGTATAGATGTCATCAATGTGGAGACTATTTTTTCAAGGAAGATGAATCCAATGGGTCACATGAAAGTGGCAAAGGTTTTAATAACTGTAAAGTGAACATACAAATTTCGTAATGTTTTGGTCAGTTTGGGTGGTAGCAAAGAGAATATTTGCCTGGCATAAGTTTCAGATACCTATGGGACTATTTGTTTACATGCTTTGATATAAGAAATATTTTGAGTTATTTCAATTAAAATACAATATATTATAAAAGGAATTTCAATAAATACTTCATATTAGAAGAATTGTTTTATTCTGATCATTTTTACAGACCTGTAAGAGTTTATTTCCTTCTGCTTCTCTTTTTACATAGGGTCGAACAATACCATCAGGTCTAATGAAACGGGGAACACGTAATCGTTTAACTTCATCAGAAACTTGAGTAACTCTGTAACATAAAAGTTTAGTATTAATTAGTAAATTATTAAAATGCATCAGTTAAAAAACCCTGTTCAAAACATTCTTCAAAAAAACAAAAGCAAAGTACTAAAATTTTTGAATGCATTGTCATTTTTGTTACTTTTGATCAATATTTCCCATATAAGTAATGATATAGAACTGACTTTAAGAGATATTCAGTGCATATACTGACAATATTGTACTTATTTTAAACAAGCAATTTTAAACAAAAATTGCTTTTTCTCTTATCCATTAACAAACTTTCATTCTTAAGGAGTAAGTTTCTTTATTCTTTAAATGTCTGACTCCATTCAAAAATGAAAGATATATATAATTAATTTAGTAAAATTATTTGAGATTCTCAAACAGACAAAATAATAATTAAACAGCTGCATCAATCAATAAAAGAATACATGAAAAATGTTTTCACATAATAAAAATAAGATATTTTTAAAGAGGGACTATTCAATACTCTTTTCCACATAGTTGTTCTTTATTTAACTTTTCCATAGAAAATATGCTATAATATTTATTTATCCTAAAGGGATTGAGCCTTAAATTTCATGAACTACACCACACTAAAATAAATTTGGAGTGAATCTAATTTGAATATTTTGGCATTTATGATTCAAATTATTTTTATGCTATTAAATACATTTACATGCACAAATAATCATAAAAAAATCTTCTAAAAATTTCATATAATATAAAATATATTAGTTGCCAAATGAGGCTAAAAAAGATGATTATTTAAAGCTTTAAATGAAGAAATATTGATTGCAAGGCTTCTTTAAAAAACTTATACCATGACACTAACAGTATTTTAAAATTAAAAAAAATACATGTTACCTTTTAACAGCATCTAGAGAACCACTAGCAAAATCAACAACTCCAGCAGTTGGCCGAGTCACTACTCCTATTAAACCTTTACCAACACCCTTAAAGAACCCACCAACTCCTCCTTCTCGAGCACCTTCAATAGGTTTAGTTACAATTCCAGTCACGCCATCAAATACACCCTAAAAATATTTTAAAAATAAAAATATGTGCAGAAAAGGGAAAAAATGTTAGATATTATTATATAGGATTAGCATTTATTTACATATGTGTTAATGTTGCACCCTATTGAACATAACATAGCAATATAACATTAGATAAAAATATTTTCAAAAGGATAAAGATATATCAGGTTTAAATATCAGTAGCAAAAACATAAGACCTCTTAATGTTGCTATTTTTTCATTCAGAAGAATCATAAATCATTTTATCAATGTTTCTCAAAATTAGTATTTATAATTTCTCATTTCCCCACATTCACATTAACTTGATACGTCCTTCGGCAGAGAATGACCTCTCATAATTTAGTTCAAATATTCACTTTTGGAAGTGCCATTTGACCAATATAACAATGGAATTAAAAAATAAATTCCCAAAAGGTTACAATTTTTTAAACAATTTTTACAATTTTACAGAATTAATATTAATTCAATTTTAGTTAACAATTTTATAATAAACAATTTTACTCAAAAATCCACAGAGTAATTTTTACATTCAATATATGAAAGAGCCATATAGAAACATTTAATATAAATATTTTATACCAACCATTACTAAACCTTTTCCACTTTCAGCAATTCCATGAGTGAAGTCTTGTGGCCTTCGACTGATATTTTGACGTCGCTTCTTTTGATAATCTTTATCAAGAGTCAATGCAGCTATACCTTTACCTAATGTTCCAGTGATTCGAGATGCTGCCCCTGCTGCTCCACCTGTTTACATTTTTAAAATTTATAAATATTGGAAACAAAGAATTAGTAAATTAATAGTTAAATACAAAGAATAAGTTATTCCAATCGGTTTTGCTCTAAAAATAAAAGAATTACCATTCCCATTTAAAATTACAATAACAAATTAAACTTTAAGTTTAAATAAATCCTTGATCTCTTTGCTCATAAGAATTTTTATATGGATTCTTACATACAAAAACAATGGAAATATTTTGTATTTCAATTAAAAAAATATTACCAATTGCATGACCAAATAAAGATTTGACCCCCAAGGCAAGACCTTCAGCAAATTCTTCAGGACCTTGTATTGCACCTTGGAATGGTTCATAAAATAAATCTGTAACACCTTCTCCTAATCCAAGAAGCAAGCCAACAGGATTACCAATTACATCCAAACCAAGTACCAGCATATATAGTTGTTTAACAGCCTAGAAGATAACAAGTCAAATTTATTTCATATTGCAAACATTGGAACTTTTGAGGAAAATAAGACAAATTGATTAAACTTCTCATGAAATAAAACAAGTATCTTGAATTGTAACACTCCATAAGTAATGGTACTTAGTTTTTAAAAAAATCAACATCTTCTCTGAAAAATATTAAGATTTAGGAATTATTAACATCAACTAAGCAAAAAAGAAATTTTCAAATATTCGCCAAAGAGAGAAGAGAGTCCTTTTCAATTTAAACTAATTGCTTAAAATTCAATTACTGTCCCCTCCCCCTCAAAAAATTAAATAACAACTCTGAAAACAGAAACATTAAATATATTATATTAATATATTAATTAAAAAAAGAAAAGAAATTGCTACACAAATAAAATAAAAAAAAAAATTAAAAAAAAAACCCTCATTTTTCAAGACTAGGAATTTTTTTTAAACTTTTTGCAAAGTAATCAATTTTTCAGAAAATGGTACATGTAAACTACATATTCTAAGATACATACATAAGCAAACTAAAATCTTTTAAATGATAAAAACTGCAAGAAAATGAATAATCTATTTTCCCCATTTTTTGTTAAATGAATTTGGTTTCTCAACTTGATTTCCACAAAAGGACTTCCTATATTATCATAGATTTTTTTTTGTTAAGCATCATCTAAAATTCTAATAATTAAACACCACTTTATTATTAGGTAATCGGAAACAGTACAGTAAGTTAAATAACATTTAAATTTTTTTAATAAGCATTAAATATTTTAAAGAACAAAAATGTTTCTTCCATAAATTTTGCATAAATATTTCAAAGTCATCAATAAAATTACAATTTTGGCTTTTCTTCTAAATAATGATGAAATTTAAATTCCATATAAGACAACAAAAATAAATCTTAAATGTCATCTAATCACGAGTATAATGTGTAGGATAAATAACTATGAAAACACATAACTTAGAAAATCATATTTAATATTTTTGCTATAAGCTATGATTAAGGAGGAATTTCAAGGAAAAAATATTTAATATTAAATAGCATCCCATATGCATAAAACAAAATTAAAAAAATAATTGCATACTAAAGGCAATGCATCAAATCTAATACAAAAATTTTACATTTTAAATAAAATGATGTCTTGCTTACCTGACTAACATAATGGGATGTTGCTTCAGCTATTAATTGATTATGAGACATAAAAACATATCGTCGCTCAAAATAATCTAATCTGAAATTGGATTCCAAATGTTAATATTTTAAAAACAATCATAATTCATTAATCCCAATAAAACTAATTTAATTACTTGAAAATAACATCCTGAATTTCTGTTAGAGTGACACCAACACTTTGCAAAAGCAAATTCAAAAAATCGGAATGAATTGGTGTAGGTTTGTTAGATTCATTACTACCACCAGTCATGGAAAAGCTGATATGAACCTAAAAATAAAAGTAATAATTCACTGAGTTTTATTTTATTATAACGATATAGTAGGTAATCAAAGACAAAAAAGTCTTATACCTTCAAAGGTGAAAAATGTAAATTATCAAAATAATTTTGTTTTTCCTGAGAAGAATAAACAGCAGCAACATCTCTTAATGTGGAATTAGCAGAAGCTTTATCAAGAGCTAATATTTTGACCTATAACAGACAAAATAAAGAAGTACTTAAATTTTTGAAGAAAATTACTCAAATACTTATTTAAAAAAATTAAGTATGACACACATATATATTGTTTTGAATCATCACTATGTCAACATACAACAATAAAGAAGTGTTATAATAAACTACAAAAAAAAAAAAAAAAAAAAAAAAAAAAAAAAGCAAATTATGTTTCCTATAATGATGGCCATTTTAATGTTAAGACAGAATTGCTGCTAATGATTTTTCCCTCCCTAGATTTTAAGTATCCTATATTTATGATACAATGAAAAGAATGTTAATAAGATGTCATTGGAAGAATAATTAAAAATTACACAGTGCCTTAAAGCTAAAGCACAATCAGTCTAATGTCTAATTTGAAAACAAATATTAAAAAAATAAAATTTGGAAGGAAATACTTCAAGCATGATACACTAATAATGCATGATTTACGAATAAAGAATTACATTTTTTGCAGATGTTCACTTTTTGATCAAACAATTAATCACAGATTCTGTATGAAAAAAAAAATTAAAGGGTTTTTTTTTATATAAAGAATAAACTAAGTCCTACTTGCAAGGAATTGAAGGCCTCAATTTTCCATTTTGTTAATTAATGTTGGATCTTGTTATAGTAAGCGATGGTAATGCAAGGAGCGACCATTATTACAGCTCATTTTACAACCTCGGAGGAGGACTTAAGGCAATCCCCTGACTGACAAGGTAGTCCTAATGATGCTAAAACAAATTAAGGTCCATAGATCAAGCTGGACATTCCATTCACTCCAAATGTTGATCATCAACATATTCATCAACAAATGTAGCTTGGTGAGATCAGGCTAACATAAATGGGCACTCTTGTGCCATCTATTAAAAGAGACACACATAAAGGATCATCATGAAGAGTTCTTCATTATGAAGTCTACTCACCAGAGTAGCATATATTGTAATCCCTGTCATGGCACAATGTTCTGAAATAAGTTGCTACACAATTATGTTCCTCCTCCATCAGGCTGAAAAAGCTAAAAAAACCCATCTAGTACAGAAGTTGTAATCTGTGGGTGGCCTTTTTTGATTCAAATTGATCCCAGAATCTTTGGACTGTACCATGAGATACATTAAGGTACTTAAAAGCATCAGTTTTTATGCCTTACTTTCATAAATCAGATAGTCGCTATCTTTTTCAGATAAACAACTTCTCATAATCAATCACCTATCAGAATTTTGCAACAATTGAAGATCAAAATGCATGAAAAAAAATTCCGCACAAATTGTGAAAGTGGGATATTCTAAGATTCTTGTTACTGCTATGTAGTGTAAAATTCTTTAACAAAACATTTGTGGTTTCAATTGTTTCATAAGGAATTATTGAAGTTACTTACAATTATTCATATCAACCATATTTATTATCTTTATTTTCATTATTTTAATGGCGTGTATCAAAAAAATGGTTATGCCTTAAATTTTGGAGACCAGTGTATTTCTCATTTCAGATATTCTCAACAGCAACTATTAGAACAGGGGGGGAAAGTCAAGAATAAAACTGAAACTGTCCTTTGGAAGCTTTCTGAATATGAATAATTTATTTGTTCCACAATTAGTAATATGTAAGAAAAAATATTCATCTTCCTATACAAATGTAAGAACTTTGATAAGAACATATTCATATTCTTCAAATTTTCAAGATAGTAATATAAATTAGAAATTGAAATACTCGGGTTAAGATTAAGTTAAATTCAAACGCAAGAAAAATTTGATGATAGGACTAAAAAAATACCGACACATCTGTGTAGGTAAATTAGTAATGTAGCATAAATTATATGTGAAAACATTCATGTTACTTATATTTTAAACCATAAATTAAATATCTTCAATGCCTATTTAATGAAACATAAGAAAATGTTTTCAAAATTTGAAACATAGTTAAAATCATTATCATACAATCAAAAATAATTTAACAATGTAAGTATAATTTTAGAAATAAAAATTCAGAATTATCAACATAATTGTTATTAACATAGTTCTTAAAACTCTTGAAGATTAGCACAAGTAATCAATAGATAGCTATAGATCGTCATATATTCCTAATTTGTTTAGAATAATATTTTTGAAAAATCCAAGCAAATAAATTTCTTTGTATTTAAAATGAAATTGATCCTGGATAATGCAGAAGTATATTTGAAAAAGGATAACAATCAACAAATTAAGAAGAATTTGTTTCTATTATATATAAAATACTTAAAAAATAGGAAAAAAACAAAATAAGTAATTTTTCCTCACATGATCAATTTCTTGAGGTTCATCAGCAGTAAAAAATAACAAAACTGAATTTATGAAGCCTTGATCCAACTTAATGTGAAATTCTTGAATCAGTATCTTGCAATATCTATATAAAAAAGGGAGAAACTTAATACTTACCAAAATTATATTCATATTATATTATTATTAAATGACACATTTACTTGAATTGAGGAACAGCACTATGCTCTGCTTTCCGAAGCATCACACTTAATTCAGTGAATGGTTTCGGTTCTGAAAAAATGAGAATATTTTAATCCAGTTTTAAAAATGTTAAGGACAAAAATTATTAAAATCAATAATTTTAATAATATTCTTACAAACAATTTCAATAATAGCTTGATTCTGTTTGCAATCAAAATTAAATGAATAATATAATGGGGGGAAAAATCCATATGACTTAAAACTCTCCGACATGACACATTAAACTTGTCATACATCAGTCATAAATAAGTGATATACATTAATTAAGCAAGTAAATTAAATTATCTACTATGCATTGCCAATTAATAATATAGAACTTTTAATTTAAAATTAAGTGCTTTAGATAAATTTCCATAATCATCAAATTTTAAATGATTTTAGAATTTTAACAATTAAAAAATTAAGCCTTGCATAAAAATTATAAGATCTAATATTTTTAGAGCAAATATAAAATTCTCATTATTAATGATCAATAAAATAAAATCCCCATTAATCTTAAAAGCTAATTCAATAATTTAAATAATCAAATAATAAATAAAACAGACTAAATTAAAAAAATAAAAACAGCACCTGTTTCAGCAGCAACTGATTTAGGAGGAGCTACTGGAGCTAATACTACAGGAAAGACGCAGTCCATTAACTGATTATCAATCTGCATAGAAATAGAAAGAATTAAGAAATTATTAATAAAGTGGATACATTTGAATTCATGTAATGAAAAAAAAAAAAAACAATACAACAATAATATATATTTAGCTTGTATAATTTTAGTAAACCTACACTGCAACAAGTAATGTGAATTTGTAAACTCACAAACATATACATGAGAAATACACGCAAGAGATATATCAAGATAAATTTAAGATTTTTTTTATAAAATAATTGATTATTTATTAACATTGCACTTAGAAGCAACACATTGGCTATTAACAAAGACTCCATGATTTTGAGCCTCACTCACAAAACTACCACACCTGGCAACAAGATTTTTAACTAATTTAACATGCATCAGCACTGTTACAAGGCAGATCTTTAATGGCATCATGACTCAAACATTAATTGATGTGAGCTTTTAACTATGTGCGTGACCACTAGGCCACGTTCACATATATTGTGAAGTACAGCAAATATGTAAGCTGAAAAAATAATATACACACTTGAAGTCTATTGATTCTTGCATGGACTTGAAGTTGATGGGGTGATGTTTTGTATTGTAACCAAAAGCCATAAACATATGTTCTTCTAAGACACCTTACCACAGGTTTAAGCATCATCATGTTTTCAAAATCCACCTAAAATGTCATAAATTTGAAATTAGTTAGTAAAATTAATTTGGATGATCCCCCACCTTTATTTAAAACATATTATTTGATAGGAACATATATCACACATATATTTCCCAAATACACTCTATAACAAACAAAACCTGCTGGAGACAAAAAAAAAATGGCGGATAGGAAAATTATGTATAGAATAGAAAATGATTAAAATTTCAGAAAAATTGAATGATTTATTTCAGAGTTACATAGTTATAAAGTGACGAGCTCAATTAGGTGTTGACCCACCTCTAGCCTGGATGCAAGCTGCCACATGACATGGCATAGAGTGATAAAAAGCTCCCTGATGGTCTCCTGTGATATTTCTTGCCAAATTTGCTCCAATTGTTGGGCTAGGTCATCAACATTCTCAGGTAGATGCAATTACCTTCCCATCATATCCCAGACATACTCGAATGGAGAGAGATCTAGGTGGCCAAGGAAGTGTTTGACAAGCTGTAAGATTATCTTGCATTTTCTTGCTGAAAAATAAGGCCAGGGTACTCTGTAAATGTGCCTCAAAGATAACAAAAGGGATCCAGCTATCAAGGGAAAAGGCACCCCAGACCATAACTCCTGGTTGAGAGCCTGTGTGGTGTGTAATAGTGAAAAAAAGGTTCGGCACGCTGCCTGGGGTCTTCGATTATCATCAGGATACAGTTGGAAGCGGGATTTGTCACTATATACTATACGTCCCCAGTCAGCATCATTCCAACATGATTTGAGCCAAGCACCACTATTATTTGGCTTGACAGTATACAGGTGTGATGGCAGGTGGCATATCAATTGGTACAAGCCTAGATTTTGGTCTATCAGCCGTCTGTGAATGGTCAAAGTGGACACTTGTGTGTGGGTCACACGTATGATGGTTAATAACGATGAATCAGGTGCTGCGACAGCTCATGTAACAATCCCTCTGTCCTCTCAATCTGCTGTGGCCCTAGGTTGACTGCTATGATGACGCTGAAATCTGCCACTGTCCACCCATTCTTGCCAGCATCTTTTAATCCCCGCATTGCTTCGACCCATGTGATGAGTAATTCTCCGATTTACCCAAACTGTCTTTTTCAATCCAATGATAGGACCTCTTTCAAACTCTGACAGTTGCTCACAATGAGCTCGAATCCTGCAGTGAGGCATTTTTTCAGTCGTTGAAAGGTCGCTAAATCGCAATTCAACAGAAAATTTGACCATCAGATTGAGAATCGCTTCTTATATACATCTGCTGAGTGCACAGATCCGATACGCTGTAGCTCCCACTATTCATTCATTGGACAACAAATCTTAATCATTAGCATGTTCGGGCCAAATGTCTTTGCATACGAAATTTCAAAACAATCGGGCAACTCCTTCTTGGTGCATCATTTTTTTTATAGAGTGTGTAAGGTATTCGTCCACTTTTTTAGTAACTATCTTTCGATAGCAATCGAAAAATCTAAAAAAAAAATTATTTCACTTTATACAAAAGTGCTGAAGAACTAATGCTATGCTGATCTGATATGTAAATTATAAAAATTCGATATAAAAACCAACGTTTTTAAAAACAACGTTTTTATATGGTGGCAAAGTTTATTAAAGAAAATTATTGAAATATTAGTTAAAACTGTTGGCTATTTTTAACTTTAAAATTTACTTAAAAAAGAGACATTTTTGAGCGTATTAAAAAATTCATAATACTCATAAAATCAAAACATGCATTTGAAAGTTTGTAAGCCATTCTATTAAAAAAAAATGGGAACCAGAATTCAGAAAAAATTATTGTGATAAGACATGGTGCCAAATATTGGAAACTTTCTTTCTTGCTCATGATTATTGACTAAAAGTCAGCAACCCTTACTATCTCGGAGATAGTAAAGGAAGATAGTATCTCCCCTTTGTGAGTACAATAGTTTTACGAGGCGTCATGTGGTGTGGGGAGTGCCCGGTGTTCCCAGAGGGGGGAAATTTTTTTTTCCTCAATCCTAAAAGCGCCGAGAGGAAAGAATATTTTGACTTATTAAAATTATTGAAATATTAGTTAAAACTTGTCGCAAACGTCTAAATATTGCATTGTTAGGCGAGTACGAACGATTCCCGAAATTTCAAAGCTCTAGCTTGATGGGAAGTTGGTTAAATTAACGATCGAAAATTTGATGACACACACACTCACACACACACACCAAGTGAAATTCAGAAAAACGTTGTAACAAATCCAAATCAGGTACTTGAACTCTTTAATGGAATTCATTAACTTTTCATGATACATGCCAACATCAAAAATTTAAGCTTAAATAAAAAAATTATTATACCATGAATTCTTTCATTAGTACAAAATATCAGTTTTTATACCCAATATATTCACTTTAATGTAAAACTTTTATATTTGTATATCATTGAATTCCATCACCAAATACATGCTGCTCAAACTCAAATTGCTTTCTCTTTTCAGTTAGTACAACAGTAATTAATATGTTCATAGGAGCATTGAAAATTGCAACCTTACAATGCATATGTTTCAATATATTGGCATGAATGAGATAAAATTATTGATCATGAAATAAAATAATGTCATAATTATAAATATATGATATTTGTCAATCTCTAACAAGTTCTTAAAAGTATAATTATTTATATCTTTCACACGACATTTCCCATCATTAATGCAAGGCAATGAATACTGTCCTATAATAGAAATGCATCCTATATTGTTGAAACAAAGTTTCAAATGTCTGATTCAACAGTTCAAAAAAAAAAAAATGTGTTCAATAAAAATTACATTATTATTAATGCAAAATTTAAAACATGCATCTAGAACTTTAAAATAACTAAACTGTTCGAATCACCAGTCAAGTTAATTATATATATATGATAATTTTGGAAAGGATTTTTATTTAATATGATACAATTTTGGCTTTATCCAAGAAAAAATTATTACAGACCTCAATTCTACCATTCAGCTGCACGACTGGTTTTGTCTTTCTACCAACTTTAATTTCATTGTGATATCTTTGATATGCAGTTTCTATAATTTCTAATTCTTTTACACTCAATGGTTTGTATCGTTTGTTTTTCTTTTTCCGGCTTTCCCAAATCACTCCAGTGCTAATTAAATAAAAACAACATTTTTTTGTAAATAAATAAGTATACATTCAAATATTTCATATTGAATAAATATCATTATTTACTGTCCATAAAAAGATACATTTACCTGGTCATTCCCACATACAATATTTCAGCTTTGGTATCATTGTTTACTAATGACACACCAACTCCTTGAAGAGAAATCGTGACTTCCTGTTCTATGCGTTCTAATTCTCCAGCCTATAAATCAATACAAAAGGGAAATTATTTTTAATAAAAGCTCCTTCAAAAAATACAACAATCAATAAGACATTGGATTCATTAAAATATATATTTCTTAATAACATGTCTAAGAAGTTAAGATATTTAAACATTGATAAAGGAAAAATTACAAGTATATTTTTTAAAAAAAGAAATCAATATCAAAGTAAACTTATTATATTAATAAATTATTAGTAATTTAGTATTATTAATAAATAGTAAAATTTAGTATTAATAATAGTATTATTAATAAATTATATTCTTTTTACCTACTCTAACCACTATTTGAGAATGTTTTAGAGGGGAAAATGGCACAATACAACTTTCTAAGGAAACACTTTCACACACATACAATATTTTTTAAAACAAAACAATGCTTTTAACCTTTCACAGGCTTAATATTCCCAAAATGGGAATATCAAATTAAAAATTTATTTACAAATCAAATTTCATGAATATTTACTTGAAAAAAATTAGCAGATATAATTAAAAGATATCTTGATTTTTTTGAAATAAAATTTATATTTTTATCAAAAATTAGAAAAAATACAGAAAATCATAAAAAATGACAATTTTCATCATTTTTAATAGAGCCCAAATAATAATAATAATAAAAACACATAAATATGAAAAATCATCCAATGCTTCTACAAACTGCTTTATATATATAAAATAGCTCTCAATATTAAAGTGGACATAAAATTTGATAATTTTAATCAAAAACATACTTGGAGTAATTTAACATTCATGTTCCCAATTGGAAACATTGGCCTGTAGTCCATATATTGTGGTGGCATAATTTCTTTAACAGAAAGTAGTTGAAAAGTGAAATAAAAGGGAATCCCCCTTTTTTTTTGGGGGGGGGGGGGAAAGAGGAAAATTCCATAATCGTTTGAAAAGGGAATACCCTAATTTTGTCAAAGAATGTTCAAATTCTATTAGCAGTCTAGTGCATTCACTTTTCAAAATTTTGTTTTGAAAGGTTTTATAAATGAACTAACATAAGATAGAGAAAAATTTTAAGACTCTAGAGGCAGCTGTAATATATTTGATGGCACTCAGAGATTCTCATGCATTAGATTTATCTCACAATAATGAAATTTCTCAATTTTCTTCTGATTAAAGTGATCGCATTTTAGAAGAGGATATTAATATCCTCAGTCCTGCCAATGTTTGTGGGCACCTTAAGACTTTTAACTAATTAAACATCAAGAAATCAAAATATTCTAGAAATTCAAATTTCAGGATTAGCTTTGAATGAATAAATAAATGATAGAAATTTTGTAGCTATTTTAGAGTTGAAAAAGTTAAGTCCTCTACACACAAACGGTTTAGTTTTTTTTATTAACATCACACTAGAAGCAACACGAGGGCTATTGGAGATGGACCTCATAATTTTGAACCATGGTCAAGTGGTAATGGCAACGGGAGGACTTAGGCCCCTGACAGATTTAACATGCATCAGCCCCGGATATACGATGGGTCTTCGGCGGCCAGGGATTGAACCCGCAACTGAATGAAAATTGCCCGCCATGAATCCAAAACCATGACCACTAGGCTACTACGGCCACTACACCCAAATGGAAAAAGAAAGCTGTGATTAGTAAGCCTATCAAAATTCTATTAATAGAACAAGTTGTTGATAAATTTCCAGAAAAAATTCAAATATAATCTATTGAAAAATTCATTTCCCAAGTAATATAAAAGTTATCTGGTTAAAATATCAAATTATGATGCTCAAAAAGGGAGTAACATACAAACTGAATGGAAAGATATTGCTTTTTTTTCGGGGGGGGGGGGGGGAGGTTTGTGGGGGGGTGTCAACAGGAAACCACGTATTCAAAATGATTGCAAAACATTTTTGATAACAGCTATCCTTATTACTTCTATTCTCATACTAAGGGAAAAAAAATTCAAAGAAATCGAAAGAAATTTTTATTTGATGAATAATGCTTTACTGCAATCTGGTGAGATATTGGGTAAAATTCAACCAATTTAAAATGAACTGAACAAACAATTAATTCAGTTTAGATTATTTCATTATAAACTTAGCATTGATGAATCAATGATTCTGTATCACAGCCACCATTCCTCTAAAATGTTCAATGAAGAAAAACCAATTAACTTTGGATTCAAAATCTGGAGAGATTTGCACTATTAATAGTTATCTATATCAAACGGAAATTTGTGCAGGAAAGTGGCTAAATGAAACATTTCTTCTTGGTACTAAAGTTATAAATAGTCTTCTGACAGCTGTTTCAAATTCTCTTCACATAAAAATATTTTTTGATAAATTTACTACTTATGATTTGATGAAGGGTCTTCTGACAAGTAGAAATATAAAAGCCATTGGAATTATCTGTGACCATCATATTAAAAAATGTCTCATTTGATTACCAAAGTGATAGATTAATATTTTTTATGTCGCTAGAATGATGATTCTGTAGTGATGGCTCTTCAAATTATAGAACTTACCCCAATGCAATTGATTAAAAGATATTCACATAAAGAAAAGAAGGATGTGGACTTACAACAACCAAATTCAGTATGCAAATATAATACAGGAATGGGTGCAGTTGACCTGTAGGTAGCTACAATCCAACACTTTGTAATAAGCAATGATGGAGGAATTTGTTTGTTAGTTTATTAAGTATAGTTGGGTTATACATTCAGCAACACATGAAAATAATACCAAGATGACTTATACAGAATTTCACCAAGAGATTACAATCGTTTTTCTAAGAATTGCACCAAGAAATAGTGATGTCCATTTCCTTATACAAACACAGGGTAGATATGCACAGTAAATGCAAGATACACTTACAATGAGTGCAAGAAAAAAATTGCAACTAAAATGCTTTCTACTATATCATGGAATAAAGGTAAAAACTTACATTTTTTGATATTTTGTTTATGTAAATGTCGTTTTCATTTCAATTTATTAATTTTCAACTTAATTCATATCTATACTAAAATTAAATAACATATATTTCATTCATTAATTCTACTTTGATTATTACTTAATCTACTCATTTCTTATATTCCATTTTTGAATCCAGTGTAAAAGTATAGTCAAAAGTGGACAATGTTGCCCATTGGGAACACCTGAAAAATAATACATACATTGTTTCTCTCATTTCAATAATGAATGTCCCTTAACTAAAGCATTAGAAAATAAAATAGATAATTCAAATTATATCTGGTCATGTATTTGGTCAATAAAATGTTCAAACAGTTTTATTTTTAGACATGTACTTATTAAAAACATTAATAATTTTATTTTATAACTCATATAGCTTTAAAAAAAATTTTAAACAAAAATTGCAGATGACTTCTTACAGGAAAAATTTTTTTTAATTGAAAAGAATGTAATTTCTTACTTCTTGAGCCGCAGTAGCAAGTGCAAGATCATCAGTAAACAACAAGACTCTTTGCATTCCATCTAAAAATGACACCCAATATACCTTAAAATTTTCTTTTAGAGTAATTTCTCCTATTCCATCCTAAAATGAAAATAATATTTACAGTTCTTAAAACAATTTTTTTCATAATTTTGAACATTTATATTCACATATATAATTTTATAAAGCAAAGTTATTTTTATTATTAAGTACAAAAGATTAATTGACCATGTATATTGGTTTTAAATTTCAAAATAAATAAATAAATAATCAAATGGTAAGAATTTTAAAAAAGGTTTTTTTTTTAATTAATATAAAAAAATGGAGATAGAATTTATTATCATTTTTTTTTCATCTTTTATATGGTTTTCAGTAACATCACATAGCAATGGAAATGAGAAAAATAAGAAATTAAAAGAAAAATTTACTAATGCTAATAAAAATTTTATGTCACATTTCACACAGAATTTTTTTACTCCCCTGTTACAGAGATAATCAAAAATTGTATCATTATCAAACTACAACAAACCAGAAATCATACTGAGAAATAACATACCTTCACCAAATCATGTTCCCCATTTGTATCCTCACATTTCCAACACAACAATCGATTTTCAAGTGGATTTTGCCATGCATATAATAAACATGACTGAGGAGAAACTTTTACTTCATTTGATACATTGCTAGAAAAAAAATATCACAAAAATAAAATCTTTGGACAATTATGCCTAATTTTTCTGTGAATGAAATGGAAAAATCTAGAATTCCAGAAAATTTGGAATTATGTTAAATGTACACAAATACAAAATATTAATTTTTCAATAAGTGAAATTTTACAAAAATGAAAAATATAAGTAAATATTTGTTTGATATCAGTATTCATTTTAAGAAATTTCTCAAAAATTACTTCTAAGAAATAAAAATTCAAAAAGACATTAAAATTCTCCTTCTCATTACTATTGAGTTCAAAAGAATAACTTGTTCATCTAAAAGAATGAGAATACCCAGCTCTGCAATTAACCAGAAACCTCTTTTATATAATTCTGAACTTAATCAAAAACCAAGAAACTCAATAAAAAGATATTTCCCTTCTGCTCTCAATCGTTTTTGCATCTATTTTTTAATCTGTTCTGTGCTTTTCTTTTTTTTTTTTTGGGGGGGGGGGTTGTTTTTTGCTTTTCTACCATTCTTGAAAAGCCCCCCCCCTCATTGCCCATTCTTCTCCCCCCTCCTTTCTGTTCATTCACACATGCTGTGATTCGTTTAGTACATTCACACTTTCCCTTGTTCTTAAAACTATCACTGATGTGAAAACAAAAAATTCAAACAAAATTTTATCATTTCTTTGTCCATCAGCCATAAACTGTACCATTTCAGAACAAAAATTCAGAATACTAAATGAAATTTGCATTAATTATAAAAATTTTTTTGAAAATTTGTTCTTAATTTTAATGTCTAGTTTTTCTTAAAAAAATGATGTCCTTTCAAACTAATCAATTTTTACTAATAGTCATTAGAAATTTGAATATCTAGTAATGAAAATTCTAATTTTTTAAAAGAATTAAATCCATTTGGTCATAATCCAATTAAATCCATTTTATATCTGAATTGCCCCAAACTTAACTTTAAAATATTAATTAAATTTTAAATTTTCAGTTTAACCCTTTCGCAGGTAGTGGCTAATATTCCTAGCCACATAAAAATGAATTTTTCCCTAAGCGGGCAGTGGTTAGATTTTCTAACCACAAGTGTTAATTGAAACAGAAAGGTATAAAAAATCAATACAGATGGCAGCACAACATGTATCTATCTAATAATACAATAGAGTGCTGAATTTGGTCTTTCTAAGCCGAAATCATATAAGTTGTATTTTAATTATTTTAAATAAAATTTCTGATCAGTACAAAACATTCTGACATATCAAATGTATATGTGCCTTTCACCTGAATAAATTTAAACAAATGCACAAGCAAAGCAATTGATTTTTATTAGGTTTCTGGAAAGCTTTTGGAGGTGGCTAGAGGGTCTACTACCACCCACTTGGAGCATATAAGACTGGTATTGGATGTATCATTCTTCTTTTCAAGAGCCCACTCAGAACCATGCGTGGCTTTTGAGTACGAAGGTATAAATAAACATGAGACAAGACGTGTTTGACATGACAGATGGTAAGATGGGTTTCATAAAAGACATTCATTCATGAGATTGACCAGAAATGTTACAAACAGTGGCATAGATTATTTTTCCTTTTCTAGATGTATCAGTTGTTAATGCATACATCCTTTGCATTCCAAATAAATGCAGTGATTTCAAAAGTATGAAAGAATTTAGATGAGAAATAAAGTGTGGATTGTTATTTATGGGTTCCAAAAAAACTCCAAAGATACGAAGTCTAAGTTCAAAATCTATTCCTGCAGAAAAGTGCAAGTCATATGTTTCCATAGATGAGCACACAGAAAATGTAAAGCATATTCCTGTAAAAACAGAAGGTGGTCAATACAGAAGATGTGCTCTCTACAACAAAATGAAAAGATGTTCATCGTTCTTGATGGCTGTATCAGATCTACAATAGACAATTTTGCTTTCAAGCAGTTTGTTCTACTTGCTTTGAAAAATTCCATAGTAAATAAGTCAGCAAAATTTTTTAATTACCATATTTGTTTCCACAATAAAAATAGCTACAACCAAAAATAGGGGTGGATATTATCTTATAATACATGGATAATTTCAATATATCTTTTAGTAAATAAAATGATCTCTTTAAGTAAAGTATATATTGTACAGTAATTTACACTTCATTATTTTTTTATTGTTGTTAAACTAAATTTTCTTTAAAATTGTTACATGCATTTAAATTAATTTTTCATAAAAAAAAAATGTGTGATCTTGTTTATTAAATTTGTCGTAACAGGCAGCCTAAATGCCTTAAGTGTGAGGTGGCTAGAACGTCTAACCACCCCTTAGGAAAAACACCAATGATCTGAAAATCTTTTTAAGAGCAAATAATGTTTACAGAGGTTGAAGACATTATTTTCATCATGCATTTTGTCATAAAAAGTATATTTCAACTTCGTGCCCACGAAAGGGTTAATTTACATTGTTCTTTCTGTATTTCTATAGAAATCCTGAAATTCTTGCACTGAAATTTGGTATTAATATGAACAAAGCATTTTGAATGTGCATATACTATTTTTCAAATGAAAACATTTTTTTTATTGTCAATATGTTTTACAGTTTATAAAGTGATACTAATAATTTAAAAATACTGTGCCATAGTAAATTTATTAATGATTCATATTTAATTGATGTTTTCAACTAGTTTGAACTTGAATAGAATCAAATGTGTGTATATATATTCAAGTATATATATATACCTGAAATATTAGCCTTTCATAAAAATGGAGGGGATGCAAAACCAGCATTTTGTAACTATTATGAAACATTTCAGCTGATGCAACTATCTCTATGCTAGTCACAACTTTACATAGCTAATTGGAATTTTTTTAATTAACATAACATTGAAAATTTAAGGGAATTTAACATATTTAAAAGCTATATGATATTTCAAATACATGATATTTTTATAAATTCATAACTAAATGTATCCCCTTTAATATGTCTTGGATTCAAAATTATTTTCACAATAAGTTTTTAATATTAAAATATTTCTATAAACAAAAGAATAATTATTAAAAATGTTATAATTATTTATAGAACAGGGAGACCAATTTAAAATATTAAATGCCAAAATGAGTAGCATTTTTTAAAGTTATTTATGAAAATGCTTTCTTCTTTGCTTACACTAGTTCATGAGCATTATTGAAAGGAACAAGAGAAATGCTAAAGCAAAGATCCAATATGATCAAAAGCAACAAAAATGTATTACGTGTTTTATGTTTCAGATGACAGAAGGCGAGTAAAAGATAAAAGACCTTGGTGTTTGATGGAAACAAGTTAATTTACTGCAGTTTTAAATAAACATTTTTGCTATGTTGTTTTTATACCCAGCTATTTATAATTGAGATAGGTCACAAAGCTTAAACTTACTATTAATAATCAAAATTCTTGCTGGTTTTCATGATATGTCAATAAAAATCATTATTTCAATTAGTAATTTCCATGTAAACTGCATTTTAAATTGAAGCACCCTACTTCAAGAAGTGTTCCGAAAAAGAAAAATTCTTATTTATGACAATTTGGAACTGAAAAATTTCCACCAAGAGAATATATATTAGGTGAATATGAAAAATTTTTATGCCAGTTTTATAGATAGTGATGTAAATGATGAATAATAGATTCACTATATGTAACAATATTTAGAACGAAGTACAAGATAATATTGAGATATTTATGAATTTAAAAAATGATTTCTTGGGGGAATATTTATGATACTCCCTTTAAAAATAAGCATACAATGTTTGAAGAATGCATACAAATAAAAAAATTTTAAAAATTGACATCCGAGTAAAATGAATTAAAAAATTCAAGTTCTGTTTTAACTCTCTAGCAGTCATACAAAAAAATAAATCTATGTTTATATTGGATATTTTTTAATAAAACAAAGTTCCTAAATTCAAATGATTCAACAATGCCTAACTCGAATTTTTAAGCGTGCATGTAAGTAATTTTTGGTAAGTATAAATGTTCTAACTATGATTGCTAAATTACTTCAACTAATTTAATGTATCTGCTGATAAAATTTTAAAAAGTATCTCTGGTTAATCATAATTTAATACAAAATAATAAAGTGGTGCAAATAGTTTTTTGAAATATGTAAAACAATCAAAACAAATGTTTAAAAAAATCCTATCCAAAGTTTTGCAAAGAACAGATTAGCCACCCAATGTGTGCTTTTTTTGAATAATTATTATTAAATTACTCAAATATAAGCATTAAAGTAAGAGAGGGAATACTGAGAAATGGACAATAGTAAACCTTTACGATATTAAAATTAAAGGAAAATATACATTATATTAATTTGAATATTATATCAGCTACATGTAATTAAAATTGAAGCACACGATAAAAATTTGAAAAGTGATCTGATACGCCAAAATGCCCCACCTAAAACATTCGCCCTGTGGGAGGCTAATATTTACATAAATAAAAACCCTACAGTATTAATTTTCATTTAAAATCACTGGAGGTTTAGAGTGAGAGGAACCAGTTCTTCAAACAAAAACAAAAAAATGTTCTGGATCAGGCAAGAGAATAATTCATCTAAAAGAATCACATTTCTCATTTCTGTTCCATTATTATTTTAAAAAGTTAAGATACTAATTTTGTAAAATACCATAATTAAAACTTAACCCTCCAAGCGTTTTACTTTTTTTGTGTAAAGCTATCTACTTAAGCACAGCTAAAGGTCACGAAAAGTTTTCCCTTTCCATTCACAAATTCTTTGAAAATGCAAGAGGCTCCTATTCCTCCCCCCTTTTGAGATGCGGATGGTCGCAACAATCCCTTGGGTTGGGCATTTTTATTACTCAGATCCGACGTTTTGATAAGCGATTTCGTTGCTTTGGGGAAATCTTGTATGGCAGTATTGTATTCACAGATCAGAACTTGGAAGATGCTCGCCCGATCTATTGAGTTTCAATAAAATGTTTCAACAAATGAAGAATAAAAAATATAGCTTGAAAAAAATTGGTGGGTTAATAGTTGAAAAATATTTGTTTGCTTCTAACAATAGAAAAATTCTTTTTTCTGTCATTTTTAAAAACTTTTTTTTAAAAATTTTAATATTACGATTCTAACCAAGAAAAAGCACCCTATATTCATTGTTGAATATGAGACCAAGAAAATACAAGATTGTTTGCATGTTTTGAAAAAAATTAATGATTAGTATTTGCTATCAAGTACTATTTGCTTCATCAAAGCGCCAGAATTTTCGTAAAATTTTAATTTTTATAGAAGATTGAATTCTCAAATGCAGTTTGCTTGTAAAAATAAATATTTTAAGGATACAATAAAATCTTAAATTTTGTAAAAGTCACGTGTTTCAATTACAGTAATCAAGACGCATTAGGTCACATATTAGTGCACGTTTTTTGGATCAGGTGAAGAATGCAAACTTATTCATTATTTTCAAGGTATGAAGTAATATTGGCGCCACTGTTTTAAAATTGAAATTTTGAACAGAATTTATTTTGAAAGATAATATTAAATGCTTTAGTAATTTGCACAATATTTTAGTGGACGGTAACGCTGATCCCGATAAAAATGTAAAAATTAGTTTGGTCAACATTTATCAGATCTGAAAAAAAAAACATTTCTTGAATCCTGTTCAAAATAAAAAAATTATCTTGGATCCAAAATCCTTTTTAAGACTTTTAATTCACTGAACTCCCAATAAAAGAAGTTGGTGTGGTATAGAAGTTAGGAGAGGGTGTGCCAGCTCAGGTGTCGTCCTCTGCACTTGACTGAAATTTAAAATTATGAGGTCCATTGCAAATAGCTCTCGTGTTGCTTCTAGTGCGACGTAATAAGAAAAAATTAAACTAAACCCAATAAAAGAAGAAAACCTCCGAACTCCCAACAAAAGAAATAGTTGAGTGTATATCAGTTTGATTGATATATCAAATTGATGTACACTCAATTGAAATTAATATTTAGTTAAGTGATATTATGTATTTTTTGATTGACAATAAAAAAGAATATCATGAAATTGACGTAAGAGTTGTGAAATATCTAATATCATATGTTTCAACCTATATATGCAAAAAATCTTTCTCTTTGTTCGCTGCAACAAAAACAAAATACAGAAACTGATTGGATGCTGAAGAAGAGATTAGATTGATGATTTCAGAAATTATTACAGACGTAAAAATACTTTGCAATGAAAAACAATCACGGCCAAGCCATTAAATTTTTTTTCTCTTTATTTGTTATATTTAAAAAATGTTGCTTTTGTTTATTATTCATAGGCCATATTTTAAAAAAACAAAAAATCGCTACCTTACTATTCATTAATCTTACTAAGACGTTTGTAATATGAAAAATAGAAATGCAATAATAATTTTGTAAATTTGATTAGGATAAAGAGCTTTGATATACTATTTTTCCTGCTGTTTGATCAAGGGGTTCCTTGAAGATAATGGTAAGCTCAAAAGATACCCCAAAGTGCAAGAGGTTGAATACCTCTGCTCTAAGCGAAATACCCCATCTATATCCACATTTGTGCAAAGATAATATATTTTACATTCAATAAATAATTTTAATGGAGTATATATTCTCCAAAATATCAAAATATTTCTAACCATCTTCAATCTTACATTTTAATTTTCACCTTATAGTACGAATATGTATTTAATGTTTTTAAACTTTAAATACATATTCGTACTATATCTTTTAACGGAAAATTGTCATCGTTAACTACACCTTACGTATCAGTTATTACAAATTTGGCAGCGAGAGAAACTTTTTCCCTTTTAATTTTGTCTTTCAAAACAGTACACTTAAAACACTTTAGTTCAGTGAAGTTGACAGACATTTCCTCAAAGAATTCATAACAAATTTTGTAAGCAATTTTAAATTTTAGAAATGTATCTTTAATCCCAGGAATATAACCATACAGAATTGTTAGTTTATTCTTTAGTATTAAAGGTACAAATTTATCATCATATCTCATTCTATATTGGAATAAAATAAACTGTAGCTGAAATGTTATGATGTTTAATTTCTTGTGTAGTTTTATAGAAAAATAATGTCTGGCTGTAGAGAAAAGAAAGTGTATGTTTTGATCTATTGAAAGGGTGATGTTTTTTTTTCTTCTAAATGTAAGGTATTTTTTCCTAATTTAAATAACTTGACCGAAGTGGATCATATAATTTCAAAATGCACTCTAATTGTGCTCTGTGTGTGTGCTGGTTTCAAAGTAAACCCCCTCCCTTTTGAATAGCCAAGGAGCTTTTTATATTCAATATCAACCTGAATGCAAAATTGCTTACAATTTGCTTCTCCAACCTTAAAGGGACTAAAATATATGTCTAAGTTCAGTGCAAAATATTCACAATATGTAAAAATAATATTCATCTACTAAACTTAGTCCATTTTACAAATTGTACCTAAAAACAACTACATGTGTTTATTAGATCAAAAATTCATTTATAACAAATCAGGAATAATTTTGGGTAGTTTAAATTTCTATAATATACATATTTTAAAACAAATGCAAAAAAAGTCAATTTATTCAAAACTTGTATTTCATGAATAAAATAAATCAGAGTTCATATGTTTTCAAATAAACATAAATGTAATCAAAGTGTTCATTCAATTTACAAAAAAATGCAAAGAATCGTATATAAGCAATAATTTTAATTGTTACAAATGTTAAAAATATCAGACACATAAGAAAAAAAAATTAATATTTTTTATTAAATACTTAGACAAAACAACATATCTTTAAAGTACCTTAATGCTTACTTTAGGAACAATTTGTTATTTAAGAAAAAATTGTTTGTGAAACACAATAATGTGTATATATAACAGTGTACAGTTTAATTTAAAATTATAATTGAGTTTAAAACTATAAAATTTTTAACATTTGTGATAATGTCACATATATCTATTTTTAATAATCAGTTAATGCATCAAACTATTACTTTATTATGCTGACACTTTATTTAATATTACGTATAATATAACAAACAAATTTTGAACTAAATTTTAAAATAATTATTTCAGAAACTATTGTAGATATGCTCATAATTTTTGTATACTGAAGTCTTAGTATCTCAGTTTTGCTTCCAAGTAAAAATTTTATTTTATATTCTTCTAATTTTTCAGCTAATTTCGGTTCATAACGTGCAGTTTTCAACTGAATTGTACAAAACTTACGGAATATATGAAAATATGTAAAGATGAAATATATTAAGTTTTGAGTTTAATATTTCAAACATTTATAGAATTGTAAGTTTTTGTTGTTAATAACTTTTAATTGTGTATGTACCATACATAAATATTTTTATCGTAATTTGAAAAGCAGATTTTCAGGGTAGCTTATGTAAAATTCCTAGTTATATATTGTTACGATTACGAAAAATGTCCGGATTTTAATTACATGTACTTCAGTTATCTTTTAACAGAAGATAAATTATAAGGGATTTTACACATATGATTATTTTTTAAATTTGAATCTTCAAATAATTAGTCATCAAAAGTATCTGTGCAAATGTACAATTGATACTTACACGTATGAACAAATATAAATGTGTGCAGACGCTATTAATTACTAATTATTCCAAAAATCAAGTTTGCAAAATATGAATTTGAGCGGGAAATCTCATTCTTCTTCTCTTTGAAGGAAGATGTAGTTCAGTTATTTAAAATTCGGATGTATTTCGAAACTTAACATTACAAAACTGAGGATCGTGTGTAAGCTGTCCTGAATACCTGGCTTTGAAATTGTTGTCATATCGCGGTAATCATGTGAAATTACGTTTTCCGATATGACGTCATCCCACACATCTGGCAATGGAATCGGGAATTTGCATTCGACGGTAATTTTCAGTCACGTCATACAATGTTATTTTTCATTGGATGGCGATTCTTAACTGTCGAGTTGACGGTGTCGAATGCAAATTCCGGAATATATATATAAGGAGATCTTATTAGATTGGAGGGCTGACTGGCCTGGCTTGCTGGCTACTTGGATGTTTGGCTGTGATTGTATTAGACCGTAACTATGATACTATAGCCTTTGGCTGATACTGTGATGATATTAATTAGTCCTGTAAACTATGTACATTATGTAAATAAAATTAGATTTTAAAATATTAGAATTTGTCTTTCTCTGTTGATGTGGCATTTAAATTAAATTAAATTATCAAAGGCTTACACTGAGGCAGGCCAACAGAAATTATGAAAAAAAAACTAATAGATTTAAAAAAAAAGTTTAATTTTTGGTATTATTTTTATTCATGCATTAGAAATTTTTAAAGTAAAGAATGAAAGTAAAGAAATACAAAAGCTTAAAAATTATTCATTTGTAATAATTGAAAATCTTAAAGCGCTTCTGATTTTGACTTGTTCGTTTTTTCCCCCCAATTTATGACACTTTATTATGAAATAATTATTATTTTAAAAACTGAAAGTAGTGATTAAAGTAACACAAATTAAACAATAGAATATATTTGTTTTCATACATTCTCTGCATTTAAACACACATATCTTATAGATATATATTTAGCGATCTTTAACAAGATTTATAGATATAATATAAAAACTTAACTCTATCTGATAATTTTAATGTGAGGGGGCAAAAAAAAAAAAAAAAAAAAAGGTGAGTTTTTAGCAATAAAAAAAAACATAGAAAAAGTAATTTGTCCAACAATATAAAACAGTAGGTTTCCTACTCTACCTAAATTTGTTAAGATTTGAAATGAATATTAATTAAAAAATAGAAATAAAATCTAGTTAAATTTGTGATTGAATTTTAAAGCATTTTTGGATTGGTTTAAATAAAAATTTAACAACAAACACACTTGAAAGGAAATCTTCCCCTTCCCCTCTTGAACGAATGAATCAATGGAAAATGTCTTAACACTAAGGGCAAGAATGGGGTTCCCTAGTGAGCCATAAAATTTCCCGTCAAAGTTCATTGTGTGTCCACAACCCTCCCCAATTATCTAACAAGAAGTAAAACTTTCAAAAGAGGGAAAAGGAATTTCAGAAACCCCCGGCGCAAACGATCTTGAATACATCCTGTGAAGATGAAAAAAAGCGGCTTAAACACTTTAGGTGTGTTCAGAGCCACACAGGATTACCCTGCGCAAACGCTTAGAGGGTTAATTAGCAAACATATTATGAAAAAGGCAGAAATTCTTGTTTGAAAATAAACTATTTCAGTCCTAATACTTAAATGTTTCATCTGACATCCAATCATTTATTCATTCCAATTGATTAATTTAATTTGAAAATTATATATATATATATATATATATATATATATATATATATATATATATGTAATTTTTGGGAGCTGCTTATTCAATAATACATCAATTTAAGATTAAAATGCTTAACTTAGTAATCAAATTACAGTATTGAAAATTCACTACATATCACATTAAAAGTCATTCAGCTTGTTTTAGGAATTCTTGTATAATATGGACTTAATTCTTCCATATATATAAATATATATTCCTTTTTTAAGGTCAACATAGGCCTCATGGTCTTGAGTTCCCCCAGTGAACTTTTTCTTTCCCATGGGGTTTCTTGTAAACATGGGTGCCACACCCTCAGGATAATCTAGATATCTCTATATTTCCGATTCTTCTTGTCAACCAAGTTTTACCTTTTCTCCCATTTTTTCTACCATCTGTATTCATATACATTGTATGGTTCAGCATGTAACATGTCAATTGAAATGTCCCCGGCCTGACACATAGATGGCGCTACTAGAATTAAATCCATATGTTTTTTAGTTAGCCCTAACCCTCAAAAGATGCTTGTATAAATTTGACAGCTGTCGGATCATTAGTTTGTGAATTATAGCATTTTGAGTGAAGCAACTTTTGCTATTGTGAAAAAAATGGATAAAAAGGAATTTCGAGTGTTGATAAAATATTGCTTTTTGAAGGGAAAAAATACAGTTGAAGCTAAAACTTGGCTTGATGCCGAGTTTCCAGACACTGCCCCAGGAAAATCAACCATCAAGGATTGGTATGCTAAGTTTAGACGTTGTGAAATGAGCACCGAAGACGGTGAACACGGTGGACGCCCAAAAGAGGTTGTTACCGACGAAAACATTAAAAAAATCCACAAAATGATTTTGAATGACCGTAAATTGAAATTGAATGAAATAGCAGACACTCTAAAGATATCAACTGAATGCGTACATCATATCATTCACGAATATTTGGGTATGAGAAAGCTCTGTGCAAAGTGGGTGCCGCGCGAGCTCACTTTTGACCAAAAACAAAGACGACTTGATGATTCGGAGCAGTGTTTGAAGATGATCTAGTGTAATAAAGCCGAGTTTTTGCGTCGATATGTGACAATGGATGAAACATGGCTCCATCATTTCACTCCGAAGTCCAATCGACAGTCATCCGAGTGGACTGCACACGATAAACCCGCTCCAAAGCGTGGGAAAATGCAACAGTCGGCTGGCAAGGTTATGGCGTCTGTATTTTGGGATGCGCATGGAATAATTTTCATTGACTACCTTGAAAAAGGAAGGACCATCAACAGCGACTATTATAGCGTTATTGGAGGACGAAATCGCCGAAAAACGACCGCATTTGAAGAAAAAGAAAGTGCTGTTTCACCAAGACAATGCAACGTGTCACAATCAGTGAAAACGATGGCAAAAATCCATGAATTGGGCTTCGAATTGCTTTCTCATCCACTGTATTCTACAGATCTGGCCCCCAGTGACTATTTCTTCTTCTCAGATCTCAAAAGAATGCTCGCTGGGAAGAAACTTTCGTCGAATGAAGAGGTGATAGCCGAAACTGAGGCCTATTTTGAAGCAAAGGACAAATCGTACTACAAAAATGGTATTGAAAAAATGGAGGGTCGCTATAATCGGTGTATCACCTTTGAAGGGAATTATGTTGATAAAAAAACTAATTTTGCCAAAAAAAATGTGTTTTACTATGGTAGGCCGGAGACTTTTCAATTGATCTGTTAAAGCTCTTGCATCATAAGTTTCAGCTTTCACTTACACACTATATATTTGAAAAATTCATTAAATATTTTTAAAATGATTAAGCTTTCAGTCATGTGCTACTTTTAAAATTTTGAAATACTTTTTTTCTTGTACTCTCTGATAAATTTATAATGAGCAGCAAGACAAACATATTTCAAAAATTTCCACCTTATAAAATAAAAGTTAAGAAAATATTATCATCCAGGTTAACAACTCAGATGACAAAAAATATGTAACTAATAATGCATTAAAAATAAGCTAAATGCAAAGCAAAGAAAAAAAAAACATTAAATCACCATATTATTAATAATTAAAAGTATTTAAAATTTCTTATTTTTTAAATAAAAATTACTAATATCAATTTTTTCTAATAATTATCACTACAATAACAAGCAAGCTATTTTAATTCTGCACAATTCCTTTTACTAAAAAAAATAAAATTAAAACCAACCTTTGATTAAAAACAAGGGGGAGATCTTCCAAGTTATTTACTAAAAGAGCAGCAGCATGGCCAGGAATGTAATCTTCAAATGTAATTATAACTGATGATTGATTAACCTGGCAATCAACCATGATTCCACCTTCCTAAATGTAATTTTAAAAATGTGCAAAAATTATTGAAGAGAGAGTGTATATTATAAATGTAAATTATAAAGAATGAAGAGATTTTTTTTAAATTAAAAATAACAGAAATACAAAGTATTCTGCATAACTTTACAATACCTTAGTCTTTAAACTCAAAAGAGTATGATGGATTTCTTTAAATGAAAAAGGCATTGTTTGTTCCTCTTCACCAACATATCGTGCAACCATTTCAGCTTTTGTTGTATCTTTTGGCCAGAATCGAATGCACTATATAATTAAAATTAACAAATAAATAACAGAAAAGTGAAAGCAAAATTCTTAAATACCGAAAAGAACTTTTCAAAAAAATTCCTTCAATAGAAAATACATTTACAATTTCATGCATTGCTCGACTGAAATTTATACATAAATACAATTATAAATCAATATGAAATGAATAAATAAGCTGTAATGTTCACTATGTATATAAAGTTCCTGGTAATAAGATACAAGTTTAGTTTTTTTTTTAAAATTTGATTACAAATTTTAAAAATTAACAACTTAATTTGCATGCTCAACAAAATGAGGAATCATTTTGCTTTTTCTTCATTGATTTATTCATATTTTCAAAAATTTAATTAAGTATTCTGAAATAACTTTTTTAAAGAAAATAACAAATTTAAATACTAAGCCAAGCTGTCATATATCTAAGTTGAATGATACTCATATATAGAATTCACATACTTATTATAAAAATATTGTAATAGTGATTAATTTTTTTTAATAAATTGCTTAGAAAGACAAAAGAAAAGACTACTATGCATATTAAATTCGTAGCATTACGCATATGCAAAACTATAAAGCATTCTTGTAGTTAATAAACTATCACTCACAGTATTAAGAAATCAGTAAAGTTAGTTATTTGGTTTCCTTACAATATCAATTTTTATAGGTAATTGAGATAAAGATATTAAAAATTATGCATAAAAATCCTTTGGAAAATAATTTACTATATTTTATCAAATGTAAATCTCATACACTTGACAAAAATTTGCCTACTTTTTTTAATACAAAATATAACATTTAATAATTTACAATTGCTTATCAGTATACAAAGGAGTAATGATGTATAATGAATTATAAATGAAATTTCTTTCATATCAAAGATTATTCATTAAATACTCAGCAAAGTATAAGAACATTTAACATCAGAAGATAATAAAGTCACTCTATGATCTTGTATGTACCCATAAACATCTAGATAAGATCAGTAGTTATTCAAACTACTGCTAAACTGGTCCCCAAAAAAATCGAAAGCAAAGTTTAATGCTAAACAAATATAAAAAACTGTGGAACTCCCTCTATTTTCCCATCATGAATATTAATCTGTAGTACGATGCATAATACTTCAATTAATAAAAGAAAAAATGATTATTTTCCTTCAATTTGTTACAAACAATTGTGAACTTTATTTTGTTTATTTATTTTTCTTTTCAAAAACATATTATTCTAAAATAACTATCATAGGAGAATTATTTAATTAAGTCCTTAGAAATCCCAAGAGATGGCACCCCTAACATCAAAAATGGTTTGTTTTTAGTAAGCATCATAACTCATTAGACAGCTTCTAAGTCTCGGTTATTTCCATCACAGGGTTTCCTCTTTATTGTTGAATGAAGAAAGAAACTTATGTTTGTTTAGAAAAATGGAAAAAAGTGAGTTTCGAGCAGTGATTGAATACTTATATTTAAAAGGCTTAACAGCGAAAGAGATAAAAGCTGAATTCGATGTAATACGTGGCCCATCTGCTCTTGTGTTTGCAACTGCTTACGATTGGGTAAATGAGCTTAACTGTGGTTGTACATACACAAGAAATGAATGTTGTTAAAGATGTCCAGTGTAATTGACCAGTCTTGGAATGAACAATAAAATCCATGATATGGTTTTGAATGACTGATGAATCAAAATGTGTTAAATAGTAGAGATATTGCATAGTGCAGTGTTTTCAATTTTTCAAGAAAAATTGGGTGTGAAAATAATCTCAGCACAATGGGTGCAGTGTTTGCTCTTAGTGGAAAATAAACACGACTGTATGGTAAACTTCGTGGCTATTTTGGCATTTTTCCCCTCGCAATCATGACATAATACATTACAGTGGACAAAACCTGGATATACTACTACACTCCAAAGACAAAGGGACAGTCAAAACAGTGGGGGTTTACAGGTGAATGGGCTCTGAAGAAAGCAAAGTCAGTGAAATCAGCCAGCAAAGGTAACGATTTTTTTGGATGCACTCGGAATAACCTAGTCCAATTACTTGGAAAAACAATAAATGGAGAGTATTATGCGTCATTAATACAATGGTTGAAACTTTGAAATACGACAACATACACTGTATTCACCGGATTTGGACCCCAGTGATTTTTTTTTTTTGATTTCCAAACTTTAAAAAATGGTTTGGTGGACTAAGTTTCATATTGAACGAAGAGATCATTGCCCATTTCAAGAAATCTTACTTTTTAAATGGCTTAAAATAAGTTGGACAAAATCTTAGAAAAATGATAGAGCTAAAAAGAGATTATGTTGAAAGATAAAAAAAAAAATACCTGAAGTAATTTATTTTCTATCTTTTTCAAAGGAGTTATTGAACAACCCTCATATTTACATATTTTCAAAGGCACAAAGAAATTAAAAGTATTTACATTAAAAATAAAAATTTCATACGTACAGATGCAAGAAATCCTGTTTAACAATTTAAAATCAAACTTAAAGGAATTCAAGATATTGTTATATTAACAAAAATATAATTAATTAAGAACAATATTATATACACTTATGCAAGTTTATCATATTTTATAATTTACAATAACAAATGAAAATCTTTCATAAAGTTTTTGCAATACAGGCATATTTTCAGAGGGGAAGGGGGGAGATTAAACATAATAAATGTTTAGAATGTAAATGATTAATAGTAAATGTTTAGAATGTAAATGAATAATCGTAACAAAACAATTACTATATTTCCAAAAAGCCACTGCTTCACATTGAAATTTAAAGAAAATAAAACAACTTCTAAGTACTTAATATACTAAAAATAGTTTATTCTTCAATGTGGTATAATTATTACATTTAAATACATTGATATTTTAAAAATTTGCATTCATATTAACATGCTCAAAAATCTGTGCTATAATTCTAAAATTAAATACATTTATTGAAAAAGAAATGACAAATAAAATTAACATAAACCTTTATTTAAGATAAGAATATTATCTGTAAATATAAAATGATCTATAAAAACATTATGCTTTTGTTAACAAAGTATTATAAAATCTTATTACACAGTTTAAATTTGTTACTTTTATAGGATAAAATAAACCCACAAAAAATCATTGGTATTTCTGAAATATATTAATGCAACAATGCACATATCCTATAAAAATATTTATTTAAGACCACTCAAAGAAAAAAATCTTTTTATTAGGTGCAGGATTCTCGATGGCACTGAATTCAATATGGTTAAAAAGACATCTAAAATATAAATCATTAAATGAAAATTTCCTTTTTTTGTTTATATATATATATATATGATTCCTATCAAAAATTTATAATTTAAATAAGATAGATTTTAAAATTCAATGAGTGCAAGACAAAAAAAATGTAAAAAATAAAAATTATGGATGAAACAAAGATATTGAATAATAAATTATGTTACATTTGTGGAACGTACACAAATTTACATAAGCAAGGCACTGTTATCAACTAGAATTAGATTTTCTATTCCACCAGTTTTTCTCAAATTATATCAGTTTTTCAGTAGGATTTAACGACCTATTTGAAAAATTTTTATATTTCTAAACAAATTTTCATTCAAGAGTTTTTTACAAAAAATAAAAATTGTATAAATAAAAACATAATATTTGAGTATAAATGTTTCATAAAAGCATACTTGTATTGTGTATCATCACCAAGTTTGATATATGGGAAATATACAATACCAAAAGGAAGTAAAAATATTGGAAATAAAAATATATATTTAAACATACATATTTTTCCCATTAAATTTATTTTCTTTTCAAGATAATCATTTAAGCTAAATAAAAAACTAATACACGAGAAAAAAATTCTATCTCAAAGTACTATAACATGCATATTTCTATACTATTTTTTACTTAAAAATTATATAACAAAATAACACAAAAATAAAAATTATTTAATTTTTTAGAAAAATCTAAATTTCCTTTATACTAAATTGTTACATAACAATATAAATGCTACACTACATAAATAAGTATTATGGAATTCTTGCAATTATGATTATCACATTCAAAAAAAAAAATGTCAAGCAAAAAAAAAAAAAAAAAGGTCCTTATTTTTAAAGTTAGCACAGCATATGAGAAACATAACATGCTACATTTGATCACTCTTTAGGTACCTTCATCTAGTCAATTCAGCACTTGTGCAGCAACAGATCAATCAGATTTTGTTATTAACATTCCACATAATATATTTTATGGTAAAACTATAATGTCATTAAAAATTATTGGGCTGAGAAGGACATTAGCAATATTATTTTACTGCTAATTACGCAATATTTAAACAATTGGAGCAATTTCTGGATAGATAAAAGAGCAGCATATGTTTTCAATGTAGAATACAGAAAATTCTTTCAAGAGCAAAATTATGGATTCAAAAATTGGTTATAATCCATACCACATTCCTAGCAAAACTTTTATAAGTAATTCATGCGATTAAATTAATTTAAATAAGCATCTAAGAGTGAAGCCTGTTAGAAAGCACGCCATGAATTTAAATATTTGCAGAATTTATAAATGCAATCAAATGAAAAAGTATTTTTACATACATTTTCTGTTCTTTCAGAAGCAGCATCAGCTGAAACTCCCTGTTGGTTAAAAGTAACTGATTTTATTTTGTTAAAATAAAGCAAGTTACTATAAAGAGATATAGCCCCACACAGCTGAAAACTAATACTTTAAATTATATTAATTAAAATAAAATGATAATTCTATCTGAACAAAAATAATAAAGGAGATTATTTAGTTCCAGTTTTGTAAAACTTATGAAGAAATAGTTTTAAAATATGGTATTACAATAATTTGATATTTTCAATCATCGATAATAAAATTTAAAAAGATATAGAATTCATTATATAACATTAAATAATGAATGAGCATTTTCAGGTATAATTGATTTTAAATATTAAGAAATTATGACATTCACCAAATTTTTTTTCATTCAATTCTTAAAAAATTAGTTTGGTTTTGATGTACATAAAACTTCTTAACATAATTTTTTTACTAGTGAAATAATAAACTACATTTTCCATTTGCACATGTCATAGAACCAAAAGACCTTGCTATCTTTATATAACACACTTAAAAATTATGCTGATCGCAAAATCATAAAATAACACACATAGCCTTTTCAAAATTTACAGCAGTCAAGAATTGATCACATATTCATTTATAAATATCAAAATCCTATAATTTGAAAATATCTCTCAGGTTCTTCTATTATCTTTTTCAATAATAAATGAGATTCATAAGCATTTCTACATCCAATTAAGATAAACATATTCAGACACATTAATTTAATCTCTTTAAAAAATTCTTATTAAAAAAAATCTATACCAAGGATTGCCAAACGTTTTTGATAATTGAGCCCCAAATTATTTTAATTTTCTTATTGACCCCCTCTATAATAATGATAAAAAAGAAGAAGAAACTAACCTGGTTCTTAAATGATTTATTTTATTTTGACAAACCAAATTTTTGCATAAATCAATGAGAAAGATGTGCTTGATGAAGATTGGTTAGATTAGCAATCTTTGGTTCAAAATTTTTTAGTTTCAGTCTTAAATTGCCTCAAGGATCCACATTCAGTTTTTTTCTTTGCTTTGTTAAAATAGAATTAACATGATTGAAACTAGATTCAATCATATATGAGCTTGGGCATGCATTTAAAAAAAGGAAATGCTGCATTTCAAAGTTTTGGACATTTTTGCGTAATATTTATACTTGTCCAAAATTTACTCATAGTTAACTTGTTAAAAAGCATCTTTGCTTGAAGGTCAGCTAATCATTCAGTGACTTCATCTTGCAAATGACAGTTTATATTTTCCAACTTAGAGCAACTTATAATACATTCTGAGATATCCATATTTTCTATGTCTCCAAAGAGTAATTTAAAATTACTGCTTAATTTTTGGAGATGATTTGAATATATTTCCAATTCCTTGTGGGTTATATCCGATTTTTGTTATATCCAAATCTTTACGTAACAATGAAGATTTAAACAAGTCTAACTTGAAAGCTTAAAATAATTTTCCAAGCTTGAATTAATGTAATATGTTTTCCTTGCAGTAGAGTTTGAATATCAATAAATTTTACAAATACATCTACTAAATAATGAAAATATTTTTATTTTTTTGCAATTTGTCACTTAAGGCTAGATTAATTTCTGTAAGAAATATTCTATAACTGCTTTAAACAATTCAACAAGTCTTTGTAAACATGCACCTCATAACAACCATCATATTTCGATGTGTAATACTAATTGGTTTGATAGTTCATCATTTTCCTTGCTAAGTTTAGCAAACAATAGTGATTTAAGAGGTTGTGTTCTAATTTGATAATTGATTTAATACACAACTGTAATGTATTCTGAAGATTGTTAATGAGATATTATATAACTAGATGAGTTCCATGTTAAGACACAACAAATGGTACAAATACCACACACAGAGGTATTTTTTCCTTAAGTAAAGATGCAGAAACCTCAGTTGCAGCTTTCCATAGTAGGCATCCCATTAGTAGTTACAGCACAGTTAAATTATTCATTGAAATTTCATGCTTGTTCAAATATTATTCCAAGCATTGATATATTGTTGTTCTATTTGTGTCAGTTTCAAGATATTTAGCAAATAAAAATTTGCCAAAGATTTGACATTTAATTTTACTAAAATATCTTACAAAAGCCTTAAGAAGAAAATAATTTCCAAAAGTAGTTTCATCAAGTTGGATGGAAAACATGCAATATCTTAGTTCCAAAACTACAATATTTTCCATATCTTCACACGTTTTGATTACAGTTTCAATGACATCTTTAATAGCAGATTTTATTAAATCTTCTGTGGTTGAATAAGTTTTTACCCTTTTTGCAATATTGAGAGAAATTTTGTACTAACATATTAACCCGCCTTCATTATCAACTTCAGATGAAAGATTAATAAATTGTTTTAGTGTCAGTCGTGTTGCATAAGCTTTTTTAAATTTCTTAAAATAATCCAAAATTTTTATTCCTTTTATCTGAATGCATCTTTTTAATTTGGCATCATTGCCTAAAGTTTTCTTACAAAGAAGGCACTAAAGTTTTCTTCCATTCATTGGTGAAGGTATAAAGCCAAATTTTAAATATTTCTCTGAATATTGTTGGCATTTTTGTTTAGAAGTCAACACTGTCATTGCAATATTAGTAGAGTCCTGATGAAACAATCATTATACAGCCAAAAGAATCTACTTCCACGAAAAAAGAAACACAGGTTTAAAACTGCTGCTGATAAAAAGCAACACATGTATAGAAGTTACCATTTTCGCAAAAGGGGTGGATGACAAAACGATGAGGTAATATAGATGGCTTGGGTCATCTTGTAGCAATATGGAGCAAGAATCATTTCTCACAAGTCTGAGAATGAGTAACACATCGTGAAATGTGCAAACTTTAAATGGTAAAAAAAGATAAATAATTATTTTAAAAAATATGCTGGAATGAGAAACTAAATAAAGTATTATATTAAGCTATTATAAAAACTTTACTTTCTGTATTATAATTACAACTGGCATTTCAAATGAAAATTGTATATACTGCATTGCTGTTCATAAATTTGCAATTATATAGCACTGATATTCATTTAGAACCCCTAATCAACCACCTAGATCTGCGACCCATAATTATATTAAAATCGACCAGTTAGTCAACCTCTGATCTATACATTCAATTTTTATGTTCAACTTAATTTGTCTGATACATGTGCTTACATTTATTTTCCTTTTTATATTTACAAATTTTACAATCAAAATTTGAAAACAGCTATTTCCCAAATACTTCATTCCAAATATATGCTTCTTCCAAACAGTCCTTTTAAAATCTATTTTGTGATAATCCTCATATAGTCATTTGTTATCAGTTTAAAATGCAACAATTTGGTACTTGTCAAATATAATTAAAATATGCTACATCTTGAGATTAATTATATATAAAGAAAATTATTTTTTATACAATGTATAAACATTGTACATTAACATAGGTGCAAATAAACATTTTATATATAAAAATAGGTATCCATAAATAAATGAATGATTCTGTAAAATAAAAAGCTTTCAACTATTTACAATCCAACACTGATAGAAATCTAAGGCTAGAATACTTTTAAAGCAATAGTACAATAGTGAAATTTATATCTTCATCTATGGTTCATCAAAGAGTAATCACTCATTAATAAATTTAGCTACAAAGCATATTAAAGACATGTTAAATTAATGTATTTCACAGATGATTTGTTTAAAAAAACCCTATCCTTTCAAATACTGTGGATATAATATAATGCATGAATTATTAAAGATAATAAAATTTAAATCAAATTTCAATTTTTAAAATAAATTTAAAAGTTTACAAAAAACTAAGGAAGAATTAGTTTTGGAAAGTTAAAAAAAAAAAGGATAAAATTTTTATAAAGATCAAAATATTTATCACAGTCAGAAACAAACAGATGTGACTAATATTTTTTAAAAAATATGAAGTCTATTTTAAAATACAAGTACTACAAATCAATAAAAAAAATGGAAAATAAGCTGACTTTATGCTATAAAACAGTAAAATTATCAATAACCAAATAGCTTTTTATATTACTTCAAAAATATTTTAAACATTCCAAATGCAATTTATAACAGATTATTTTCATTACGAGCTGCATAGGTCTCATATGAAGGTCAATTAAAGAAAGCTTAAATTCTTCTTAACTACAAATATCAGAAATGTATATTTACATTTATTTTAATACAGAAAAAGAAAGAAATATCAAATAGAAATACAGAAAGAAGTAGAAACATTAATCTACTTCCTATGTAAAATTTAAGTATGGAAATGCTCTTTTGCAATCAAAAAGTTCTGATATTAAGAGTAATCATAAAATATACATTAAACCGACAAAACAGAATCTTACACAATGATATACCACTCCATGTCTAAATTTCTTCTTGAAAAATATTTGGATAGTTATTCAGTCAATAATGAACCTTTCATAGAAGGATTACAATAAATAAAATAAAAACTTACCTCATTACTTGGAATCTTAATCCACCCTTCTGAAGAATTGACTTCCATCACTTCCATTTCTTTCTAAAAAGTAAAGCAACAGCTTATTTGAAAAGAAACAAATCAAGATATCAAAATAATTTTAATCATTAATTTGAAACAGCATAGATAATTTTTTTTAATAAATATCAATTCTAATATAAAAAAACAGCTTTAAAATTATAATACTGGTCTTAATAATAAATAAGATTTAACTTAATATGGTTTCTTTAAATAGAAAAAGCAGCAAATATAGATAAGTTGTGCCAAGCAACATGCATTTAATTAAAATAATAATAATATTTGATAATATATAAAACTGTCAGAATTTTTAAGCTAATTTAAAATTAATAAGATATTGAATTTAAAGTTATCAAAGTTCAAGAATAGATCAACATTCCATCAACTTTAATATGCATGTTAATTAAAAGCAAAAGACTTTTATAGCAATGATATAAAGTTCCAAGAACTAAATTTAGAGTAAATGAAATATCCCATATATCCATTTAAAGAAGGCATAAATGGCTTGCATGATATCGATGCATTAACCATACCAACATAGAGCTTGCACAAACCTCAAAGGAATCAAAAGAAATAGCTAAGGCTCATTAAACCATTGTGCCACTAAGGCGACCGGCCGGGTGAAGAAAATTTCACAACTGAGGTTCCATAATCAAAATGAATAGAAAGAAGAGTTGTTGGAGACAGAATGAGAGAAAGAATTTGGCAACTGATGGAAACTCCGACAGTGATTCAGGTAATATTTTGAAAGTTTAATTCTTTAAGAATTTTTTAATTTTAATACTACGAAATAAAATCTTGTTTAAAGAATATAATTTGTACAATGAAAAATATTTTCTCAAGTCTTGTGATTGAAATCTAAGGACATGCTACTAATCAAATGAACTTATTTTTATTGGTGCAACTGATACGATTAGATTGTAGCCAAATCAGCCAAATATTGTGAAGATTTGCTAATTTATACAAATACACTCTCTCGCATTTTCATGTAATATTTTATTTCTTTGTAAGTGTGACAGAAAAACAACAGCTTCTGTTGTACATCTGTTGAAATTTCTCTCAGTATATTAATATTACGAAATTATTGAATGGAAGTGTATACTTATGAAGTTAAGCTGATTTCTTTGATGAATGTTTGAGTTATGTTTTAAACAAAAAGTAAAATTTACTTTTTTTTAAAAACTTATTTATTAGAAAATTATGTGAAATAGTGAATTTAAATAGCATATAACTCACTTTTGGAAATCCTAAAGTTGGGTGCTGAAAAATAACTGAATAATAAGAAAACCGAAACATTTGTGTGCATTTAGAATTTCCGCATATAACGTAATTTCAAATACTTTGAAAAAAAAGGAAGAACATACTTCCTGAAAGTGAATTCGTGATAATACTTCTGATTATTCTAACATGTAGAATTCTGATATATATATGTATGTATGTATGTATACATATATATATGTGTGTGTATATATATATGTATGTATAAATATGGAGTAATATTATGCTTCAAAACAAAGTTAACTTTTTTAGAAAATGTATTAGAAAGCTGCATAAAAAAATAATAAAAATTGCATCATTGCACAATTTTGTAGCAGCAATAAGAAATGAAATCATCTATTAATCTGCATCTTTATAGTATTATCTATGTGCTTAATTGACGAATATATTTAATATAGATATCATTTTGTAGAAATTTTGACTACACAATTTAGGAATACTTTGAGGGTTTTTTTTATATATATATATGTATACATATTCTGGATTTTTTGAATATTATTCTGAATTTTTTTTTCATGTTTGTTTATTCATTGAAAATAGTTCACTTTAAATTTATAATAAACATTCAGAATGATATTTCTGAGCATTTTCTTTAAGATAAATATGTGCTTTAGTGGAGGCTAAAATTTAATGTATATTTTGTGTGCGTGTTTTAAATAATTTTCATAAAATACCACTTATACTTGTACAAGCTGCATGTGGTATTGTAGACTGCTAAAAATTGGATTTCAGGTTGATAATGGATGTACTCTTATGATATATATTATGCAAAGAGTTTTATTATATATATATAATATAGGTCGAATAGAAATTAAACATTTTTATTCGCATGAATTTAATACTATTAAAATATATATTATTAAAATTGTACCCTACACAAAAGAAAGAATATGGTATGAGAATTTTTACATTGGTTTTTATGGTACTGTTTATCCTTATGGACTAAATGTAATATAGAACAATAAAAATGTATTAAATGCAAATAAGCAAAATAACCAAATATTTTATTACCAAGAAGGATTCTATAGGATTAATAATCCTTATAAATTAACTAGAACTTCTAGAGGAAAACGTAAAAATCGAAAAATAAGAGACTTTTCAACTATTAAAGAAAAAATGTTTCAATTGGGATTAGAATTTGAAAAGAACTATCTCATAGGACATATTAAGCACTTTATGTTTGGACTTAATAAAAGAGAGGTAAAGGTTGTCATGAATATTTTGAATAATGACGTTATTCCGGATTCTCAAGGATTTCATATCATTGGAGATATATGTAGATATCTTTGCCATAAAATGAAAATTGACTTGAATATTGATGAAAAATATATTACAGAATATTGCACCTTTCTCTTTATGAATAAATCATTAAATAAAATTAATTTTTATGATGTGTTTCAAAAACACATGGATCTATTTCCGATTAAAAATATCAGGATAAAAAGAACTTTTAAGTACAATAAAAAACTTGGTAGATTTATTTTTAATTACAACAATATTTCAGATTCACAAATGCCACAAGTATGTAGATGCAAAGATTACAAATAATATGTTGATTCATTCCATCAACATGTTGTTACGGGAAACATGAACATCGTTAGTAGCGATTTATTGAGAGAAATCATGAATAAAGGAACTGGATTCAGGCTCATGATTACTAATAGTAACCTTGTAGTAAGAAAACAAATTACTAATGATTTTGACAATTTTATTCTTAAGGTTGCAATTAAATATGGTTTGCCAATTGAGGCATTTGATGAATTTAGGTTAAGTGTTTTGAAGAAAATTCTATATTTGAATTTTAAAGTGGAAAGGGAAATTACAATTAAAGATCCAAAACTTGCTATAGATGATTTGCAGAAGGATTTTGTTATCGTTTATGCAGATAAGGTTCCTGCAAAATATGCAATTATTTGCAAATTTTACTATCATAAATTATTAAGTGAACATGTAATGAATAATAATGCTTTCCAGTTATCTAAATATAGTAAAAGAGAAATAAATAATCGTCTTTTGGCATTCAATAAGAAGTTGGGTTTACATCTTACAAACATTAAATTTCCATATATTTTCTTAACGCCAAAATTTCAAAAAAATCCTGTCAAATTTCGAAGTATTACGAATGGATATAACACCTATATCTCTAAATCTGGTAAACTTTTACAATCCATTCTTCAAAAGTCTATTGATAATATTGAAAATACTGCTATTATTAAAAATAGTTTTGAAATTGTCAAGAACATGAAAGAACGAGAGGCATTTGCTATACATGGGTATGATTTTGAAGACCTCTTTAAACTCAATAGATATTCAAGCTTTAATTAAAATTCTTGCAATTTTATATGATAAATATCATTTTAATCAAACAATAAAATGTGAAAATTTCAATACTCTTATTAAACTTGTATTACAAGAGAATTTTATAGTTTTCGGTCAAAATCTCTATAAGCAAATTCAAGGTCTCTCTCAAGGAGGTCCAGCTAGTAATTGTCTGGCCAATTTTTATGAATTACAACAGATTGATAATGATACTTACTTTCTTTATCGTTACATTGATGATTTAATTATTTTAGGTAAAACTGAGGAATTTAAACGAAATGTTTTGTTTTACCCCAATTATCACAAATTATTAAAAACTAATCTTAATTCTAATACAGTAGAATTTCTAGATCTTGATTTGCAAATTGTTGACAATAGACTAATTAGTAATATTTATGATAAAAGAGAAAGATTCGAATTCCATGTAATCAAAATTCCTTTTTGGAACAGTAATCTACACAGATCTATTTATAGGAATATTTTATTAAACTTTTTATTACGTAATAACAAATTAACCACACATAAAATAGACAAGTTTAATAACATTAAAAAATTCTTCAACAACTGTTTAGATCATGATTATCCAATAAATTTCTTAAATACTTATATACATCAAAAATATATTAAACATCTTTGCGAATCGTGATCCAATTTCAAATCCACCACACAACAATAGGTCCACAAAGTCGGCTTGTTAGTGGTCTAGCCGTGAAGAATTTATTTATTTACATTTACACAGCTTACATTTTTACTCACTCCCTGGACCATTATACTCCTTTACCTTACAACTTATTACCAACCAATAGTTTGCATCCTTTTACACTTTATTACCAATCAAACAATGATTTAAATCTTTTTTCAATTTATATGGTGATGATGTGTTATATTTTTTTTATTTTGAGTATGTGATATCCATCTTGAAGCTTAAAGAAAATTCTGTCTTACTACTCACATATTTGAATCTTCATTTCTTTGAATTTTTGTAAGTAAATTTTATATTTTGATTTGTTGATAATTTTTAGAATTATAGATTTTATTTTTGTAGATTTTATCACAGAACTTTTTTGCATCTTTTAATCATTGAACTCTTTTGTAATTTGGATTTCTAAATTCAGCCTACCAAGTCGCAAAGGGGGAAGGTTGGTACCATTAAACTAGTTAAACCCTGCTTATTCGGTCCTCAGCCCGAAATTGCTTTTTGACTTGCTGGGTTCCATATTTTCATTTATTTTTTCTTTCATTTTTACATTTCCTTCTGGATTTTTGTCTTTTTAAATTATTCTTTCATAAATTTTCAATATTAGAAAAGTGATATTAACATACTACTTTGATGGATTTTTTTAAAGTTTTTGTTCATTCTCAATGTGTATATAAGTATTCTTACTTTTAATATTGATATTTGAGTAAAAGTTGAGTGCCAAGGTTATATAGTAAATTTCATTTTGTGTAAAATTAAGGAATAATTAACCCTCAAAATTTTAATTATATTTTTATATAAAAGGGGGGGGAGGGATAATTTAGCTAGTAAATTTAAAAGAGAACATGAAGCATTTGCTGAGTAATTGAAAAGAAAATTTATGGTCTCCGGCATCCAAATTAGGGGAGGACCCAAGCTCCAATCTCAAGATAATCAATTTGGTCAACTTAATACAAAGTAGCAAGCTTTCTAATGTAATTAAATTTCTAATGTCAAGCTTTTCTTTTCTTTCTAAGAAAGGTAATCTTTCATGTCAAACTAAGAAATAAAACCTTGTCTAAAGGAAAATATTTGAAAATTTTTTTTCTCATTGTGCAAGTCTTGTGACAGAATTCTAAGATAAACTCATTTTCATTAATTCTATACTCTTATTCAGCCCATATCTGAACAATCAGCTTTAGTATTATCTGAACCAAAGTATATAATTTTTTCCTAATCATAGTGAAACCAAGCTGTTTTAAAAATGTATTTTATAATTTAATAGAAAGTTTATAAGAAGATATAATCCACACAAAAATATGATATTGCTTCAGCTCAAAAAAGATTAAGATATTGAAAATGAACATTAAAGAAAGGAAATTTAATATTATAACTTGATAGCTATACTTATATTGTAGCTTTTATTTAATATTACTTTATAAATTATGAAATGTGTATTTACTAACTAAACATATCTTTTGTCTCGCTTCTCATATTCAAAAAACACAATTTATAAATTTGAACAAATAATTTTTTTTTAGTTTCCATATTCTTAATAAATACATCATCTCCCAATTCAAAAACTTCTGGATAAAAATTAAACTCGCAAAGAGCACTTCATTACATCGTCCATTCTGTGTTTCAAAAGTGGGCTAATAAGGCTCAAAGAGACACCAATGACTCTTAAATCAATAAGTATCTCTTTTTGAAAACTTTAATTTATTCCCCTTCCCCCCCCTTTATTAAAAAATTATTTTAAAAATATTATCACATCAAAACCTAAAAATTTTAAATCTGCTACTTTGCACAATTAATATTAAATAAAAGCTTAAAAACTTGCACCTGCATAAACTTGAAAATTTCATAACTTTCTAATTATTTTGCCCTAATTGTATCAATAAAGCTATTTTGGACCTATAACAATTTAATAAAAGACTTTCAAGCTGGATTTTCCTTTCATCATAAAAATTATGCCATATATTAATAGAAACAGTTATTTTAGCCCTTATCTTCATAAGAAAAGGAAAAAAAAAAAAAAAAGAAAGCAAAATTAAATATAGCAATGTAGAAGATAAAATACATAGAATGAAATCTAAATCAACATCTACTTTTATTCAAAAGTTATATCATAAAATTATGATTTGCTTAAATAAAACAATATTAAATTAAAAACACAGTGAATCTTACATATTAAAACAAACTTAAAGCTTACTTCACTGTTATTCACCAGGAGATAGTAGGGAGTAAAAATGACAAGTTTTGTTAATCCAGCTTGACTAAGCTTTATTTGCACTCCTATCTGTAAAAAAAATTTTAATGAAATATTTTGCTGCGAAAGTTTTAAATAGATAGAAAATTATATTTGCAAATGAACAATAGTATTTTAAATGATATGAGATTACAATAATGCACGGAGTTTAATGTACAAAATGCAAAAGTTCCAACAGAAATTTTATATAGTTATTACAGTTTGAAAACAAATTGCTATTTCCTTAAGACTGAGAAATTATCTTACAAGAAAATAAATAATTCATATTATTAAAATTCAACTGTGAAAAAAAAGTTAACTTATTAGAACTAATATATTTCTGCAAAATGATTTAAGAGAATAAAAGCTTCAGAAAAAATTAAATTTGATTCATAACAATTTTACCATTAGTTATGAAAATAGTTATCTAAAATAGGATTTTTCAGTCATTTTTAAAACTTCATTATAAAACATGTAAAAAATTGTTAAACTTGATTTTTAAAAACTGTGAGATTTAAAGTATGATTTACAAGACATTTAAAAAAAATGCTGAGGAAAAAAAAAAAAATTAAGATTGCCTTTTTAAAGCCTTCCTTTACTTTCATTGAAATTTTACAAAATAGTACACTAATTGTATATGATACTGAATAATAATTATTTATGTTTTCTTACCCCATATGTTCGGCCTTCTTTAGCCTTCGCAATCACGGTTCCAGAACTACCCACAGCATCCAAAGAAAATTTATCAGACCATTCTGAATCTGCAATTCTCAAAGCAGCCTGTAAAGAAATTATACAATTTATATATTAAAAAAAGGAATTAAATGTTTCCAGTTTAGTTTAATTCAATGGATATCTTTACCTTTCATAACAATATTTTAGAAATTTGAATTTATTTCTTACCTTTTTCTTAGCAAAAAAAGCTTTGGCTTTAAATGAAAATAAAACTGGATTAATGTCAGGTGGATGGTGTATAATATTATCATCTTCCCCCTAAAATTTAAAAAAAAATGTAGTTATCATAGTTTGAAATATAAAGTTTATAATTTTATAAACACAACAATTAATTTATGTCTAACAGGAATTAAAATAAAATGCTTTATTTTATGTAAAACAGAATAGAGGGGTTTTTTTTATAACAGAAATAAGAACATATAAAATTTTGTATAGTTAAAACTTATTTTATAGATTTTTAAAATTTAGAGAGAAGTGTTTAATCTACAATGAGTAAAAAACTACAACTCAATTTAATAAAACTTTAAAAAATATTAGTACAAAATATTTCATAATTATTACAGTATTTAACACAAATATGTTAGAGAGAAATCGTTAAAATTAACATAAAACAAGAAAAATTATGATAAAGATTAACTAAAAGCACAAAAATTTAATTTCTTCAAAAAAAACAAAAAAAAATAGAAATATGCACCAAAAAGTTTTAAGAATAAAAAAATTATGTTAGTTTTACTAAAATTTACAATTACTAAAAGCTCCAGGCACTGAAGCAAGTGAAATGCAAAGAAAAGAAAATTACTTTTTTTTTTTAAAGATGGATCATTAGAAAACCGGATTATAAGTTTTCTTCGTGAATAAGAACTCATAATATGAATACAAGATTTAAATTACTCTATCTTAAAAACAGCATGCAGGAATCTTAAAATATCTAAACTATATAATACAAATAATGTACGACTGATTATTGAAAGAAATATTACTATCAATAATTTAAGAAGACAATTGTAATAATTTATTAATCTTCGTGCTCAAAATATGTAATAGAGGTGATACATAAAACTATATTAATTTGAATTAGAAAATCATAACTTAGAGCACCGGTTCCCAAAGGGGTGGGACTGCCATTGGTAAGCATTGAAGATATTCAAAAAGGCCTTTTTATCCAAAGCTAGAGGATATTGAGAATCAACTGACACCACCAGGCTAATACTTATAAGAAAGCACTGAAAGCTTTATTATATATAACACTATAAATCCTCAAACAGTTTTAAATGTCTTTTAACCAGATCAGACAGTATTAAAAATAGGGGTATTTGCACATTATAACTTAGTTCCCAATACCTTTCTGACTGGCACATGAATGAGTCGCAACATGCGTAGTACACCACAGACAGTAACACATTGTGTATTCATATGTTCTGCTTCAATCAACAATACTTATACCTAAAAGAATATATATATAACACATGGATCAATAAGTTCCGAGACTAACCCAGAGATGGCGCTCGTAGTAAACCAGTAACCAGGTCTTTCTAGAGTACTAACCTTTGCTTGAAACGTGTCAAAATTTTAAGTCGATCGGACCAGAAACAGCTGAGTTATCGAGGTTGGAGTAAAGTCGTTTTGTAGTTTGTTTAAAAAATGGAAAAAACCGAGTTTCGTGTTCTGATAAAACATCGTTTTTTAATGGGTAAAAACACCGTGCAAGCGAAACAATGGATTGAAAAATGTTACCCGGACTCTTGTCCATCAAAAGCAACGATTTGTCGGTGGTTTGCCGAGTTTAAACGTGGTCGTACCGACACAAATGACGCGGAACGCTCGGGTAGACCTGTGGAAGCCGTTACACCGGAAAATGTGAGTGAAGTGACAAAAATTATAATGAAAGATCGTAAAGTGAAGCTCCGTGAGATTGCTGAGATGGCACAGATATCATATGGAAGTGTATTTACTATCCTTCATGAAAAATTGAGCATGAAAAAGGTTTTTTCCAAGTGGGTGCCGCGATTGCTTTCGATGGAACAAAAACAGCAACGAGTCGATGATTCAGAAGGCTGTTTATCGCTATTTACTCGCAACAAAAAAGATTTCTTGCGTCGTTACGTGACCATGGACGAAACATGGATACATCACTACACTCCAGAGTCGAAGCGGCAGTCATCTGAGTGGCGCACAAGCCGTCCGAAAACGCAGCAGTCAGCTGGCAAAGTCATGGCGTCAGTTTTTTGGGATACGCATGGGGTGATTTTCATTTACTACCTCGAAAAAGGTAAATCGATCAACAGTGATTATTATGTTGACTTGCTGGAGCGTTTGAAGGAGGAAATCGCAAAAAAACGACCGCACAGTCTCGGGACTTATTGATCCATGTGTTATATATTCAAGACAGGGGCTTTAGGTCGAAAAAAATTGGGCACCTATGGCTAAGAGCTTCCTATGACATATTAAAAAACACTTCATATGCTTATAATATGGATTAAATAAAATTTTAAAAGCCATATATACTTCAACATAAAGAGAGGACATAAGGATAAGTAAGTAAAAACTATTATAAAATTAATTCTTCCTACAATTATTCAGTTGATAAAATTCAAATGAAAAGTTTGATATAATAGTAATATAAATCTTTATTGAATATGCATAATTATGTGTTTTGTATATTTTATTTCTGAATATCTTCATAAAATTGTTACATGGTACTTACAATAAAAAAAAATGCATATCACAGGAATTAAAAATAAGAATAAAGTATCCTTTATCAAATATTTTGAGGAATCAATTCTAATTCAATTGAAAATTCGCTAAATGCAATAATTTAAAACCCTTTAAGAGATGTTTAATGTAATACTTTTAAAAAGACATATACAATTTTAAATATTTACAAAATATAAATCAATTTCTTTCATTACATCAGAGGCCTTCAAACTGGGTTCCCTGGAACTTTGATATGGGTTCCGCAAGAGATCATTATTTGTTTAATCAAAGCGCAAAAATTTTAGTAGAATTTTAATTTTTTATAAGAGATTGAATTCTTAAAGGAAGTTTTGATTGAAAAATTAAACATAAATTAACATTTTATGGATAAAATAAAATCTTACATTTCGTAAAAGTCATAGGCGTCAAATACATTAACTAAGACACAATAGGTCACATATTAGTCTCCACTCTTTGCTCAGGTGAAGAATCGCTCACTTATTTATCCACTTATTTCACTATTTTCGAAGTATGAATATTGATGCCATTCTTTTAAAATTGAATTTTTGGGCATATTGCGGTTTGAAAAATTATATTTTATGCTTTCCTTATTTGCATAATATTTTAGTAGACAGTAATGCTAATCCCAATAAAAATGTAAAAATGGGTTTGGTACAACATAATCAGATCTAGAAGAAACATTTCCTGAATACTTCCTTGTTCGAAAAGAAAAATTATCTTGGATCCTAACTTCTTCTCAAGACTGTGATACCTCCAAACTCCCAATAAAAGAAAGAGAACAACAAATTGATATAACGACATACGACACTCAATTGAAACTAAATTTTAATCAAGTTGATATTATGCATTTTTGGATTGACTTTAGAAAAGAATACCCTGAAATTGCTAAAAAAGCTGTGAAATGTCTAATGTATATTAACATATGTATGCGAAAATCTTGAAAACAGATTGGAAGCTGAAGATGAAATTAGGTTGCAGATTTCAACAATTATACCAGACATAAAAATACTTTGCAATAAAAAAAAAACAATCAAAGCCAAACCCTTAAAAAAATTTCCGTTTTATTAATTTGTTATAATTTAAAACATTATTGCTTTTGTTTATTATTCATAGAATATATTTTAGACCCCCCCCCCAAATACCCATTAGCTACCTTACCATTCATTATCTTATTAAGATTTTTCTATTGTAATAAAATAGAGATACAATAATTTTATAAATTTGAGCAGGATAAAGCTTTGATATCCCATTTTTCTTCTCTTTGATCAAGGGGTTCCTTCAAGAAAATAGGAAGCTCAAAGAGTTCCCTGAAGTATAAAATTTTGAATACTTCAGCATTATATTATAAAGAGAAAATAACCTTAGTTTAGTTATTTGTTACATTCCAAATTCACATTTATTGTAATTGAACCAAAAATATCCCTCAAAGCTATCTCTATAAGTATACAATTTAAATTTTTTATAATTATATTTCTACAACTATGTGAATTAAAATTTACTGTAAAACTTATAATATACTATTAAAATTATTACATATTGACAATATATCATGTAAGGGTTTTTAAGGTTATTTTTATTACCAATCATTTGGAGGGGATGGGGATTGCTGGTAATAAAAATGGATCAAAGAATTTTGTAAATTTACTGTTTATATATAAACTAAACCATATATTTAAAAATTGATTCTTCAAACTATTTCCTTTTTATGTACAAAACTATACAACATTGTTACTATAATGGCAAATTTACAACAAAAAAAAACAATTGATTTTCAAATAGCTATTCAATTGAATGCCTTGTTTAATTTTAAATTATTTTTCTAGCTGTTTTGAGCAAAATACATATATACAGAAATCTGCCTATGAAAAACTTTTTCATATAAATGTTATGCTTTTCTACCAAAGTCAATTTCTCAACACCAACTGAAAAATTACACATATAATACTACAATTAATTAATATCTTTCCAAAAAATACTTCACTATATATAAATTATCAAATATTGATACTTAAAATGACTGACTTTCTAAGAAGTATAAACTATTTGATGCAAAAAAAAATGATGAAAAATAATTAATAGAAAAATTTATTGGTTTTACATAGCTTTTGGAAAAATTAATCAGATTTCTACATTATTTCCATTAAAAGCAAGCATTAAATATTTAAAATACATGCAGATATTTTTCATTTCTTTTGGTGAATTACTTTTAAATAACAATAATATAATAAGTACACATTTTAAAATCCACACAATTGCTAAGACACTATTAGCTCAATCTATTTGATAAGTAAAAACCTTTTATTTCACACTTATTTTGTAAAATTTATATATATATATATATATATGACAAAAAAACAATTTAATAACATTAAAACTTTTCATTTATATTGATAAAATAAATAATACATACAAACCATACTTTTAAAAATTTCAGTCAAACACTTCTGTTTCATAATAAACACCATGAAAATTATTATAAAATACTTTACATAAAATAATATTTATTTCTTGTACAATTACTACAAAAGATTATTAGCATGGTAATGACCTTAATGTAATAGCACTTTAGAATTTACTTCAGTATATATATATATATTTATATAATAATATTAAATGTATTTTTATTTAATGCTGTATTTCAAAAACCATTTTTATTATCATACAAATTAATATGTAGCATCAAAAGCTGAATTATATGATAATACAATCCACTAGAAAGATATTTAATAAAAATTTTATTTAAATATAATATGAAATAAAAAAAAAATACAAACAAATTTTAACCCCTCCGCATAGCTAGCTTAAGATTTTTTTTTATAAAAAAATCAAAATAATATTAAATATATCAACATAATTTTTAAAATAAAACAAGAATCTCTTTTGTCCAACTTATTTTAATAAAAACAAAATTTAATAGTTTGCAATGTTTGTTGAATAAGACAAGCCGTGTAAGCTAAATTTTTTTATATATAAAAAAAGTGCGCAAATGCATGTTTAATAACTAAAAACTTTATGTGTAAATGTGAAAAAGCAACTAAAGCTGATGGTTGAAAGTGAAAAGGCTGTCATATCACCAACTAACTCACAGTAGCTAGGGATTGTGTCGAAGATCCAGAGTCTTCATTATCAGACCAATTGGACAGCTTGTATAGAATAGTCAAATACATATTAAATTTATACAAAACAAAAAATTAAATTTAAAAGAAATGTTTACATTCATTTTTTTTTATTTGTTGTCTCCAAGTCGATAAAGAAATTTATTTTAATTACAAATACATAACTTTCACTAACTTATGCATAAAATAAAATACAAATATATTTATTTTTAATGATGCACTTACACATAAAATGCAAAATAACTTTCTTATTATTGTCTGATAAATATTTAAAATTATTAAAAAATGTACCAACTTTCAACTTTTCACTGTACTTTAAAGAATACTTTGAATCAGTTTCTTTTTAATAAAGAAGTGTGTCTGAATAACTAAAAGAGATTTAAATAATATTCAAAAATAAACAGGTAAAAAAAGGTTTTGTATATCATATTTTACATGAATTATTTAATTTTTTTTTAAATTCAAGAGTAAAAACAAATTTTGTTTCAAGTATTTAAGCATAAAAAAAATCAACAATAAATAATCCATATGAAATTAGTAGTTAAAATTATTTTTACAGATTAATACCAGATTGACCAATATATCACATTTGCAGAAACCAATCTCATAAAATATTCAGAGATTAATTACATCCTTATACTTGTCTAATAAAAAGTCTTGTTTTAGGATTAAAATTCAGCTTAAATTCTTCATGAATTGAAAAAAAAAAAACTCGCAAAATTAAGTATTTTTTTAAATACAAGCATTTTGAGATGCATTATACACATACAGATATACAAATTACCAAATTGAAAATCAAACTAAATAATTTTTAAACAATTATATATTTTCCCTTATACTGTTAGTTCACTTTTTGTGCCATAAAAGTCTACTTTTTTTAAAAAAACATTTCAATTAACTAAATGTTATTTAAATCAACTTTATTAACAAAACAAAACAAAAAAAAATCTCATTCAATATGGTTGATAACATTTTAAAAAAAAATTCTTACTCAATAATTAAAAGTCAACAATTGGTATGCAGAATAAGAAGCTATTCATCTTTAACCATAGTTTGAAGCTAATGCACTTCAAATTCATTTTATTTGAAGAAAGACCAGATGTATAATTATGTACTGAATAAATATGTGAAACCAAAACAAACATCATCCACGCAATAAAACTTTTTTTCAGCAACTATTTATCTTAATGCAAGTAAATTCAACTGCATATAAAAATAAATACAAAGGAAAATTTGCTTTTAACACAAGTAATTTCTCATTTAAATATTTTTCAAATGAAAAAACCAATATATTTAAAAAAATTGAATTATTTTTATTTCATGTACAGTGAATGTAAATGTTTTTTCCCACAATCTATAATTATCTTATTAAACTTTTAATTTATCTTAAGCAAAATATTTTTTAATAAATCTTCATAATTAATGAATTGTAATTCTCATATTTTTAAATTTACACTTCACTTAAAAAGCAAAAGTTTATTTCTCTTTTTAATTATTTTTACGAGAAAAATTATTCTGCTTAAACATTTTAATAAAAACATACAAAAGCATTTATAAATTATATTAAATAAAAAAAATTGCTGATAAATTAATTAACGTGATGAGCTGCAATGGAAGTGATTGCACTTCTAAATGTACTATCACACACACACAAGTTATTAAAAAGAAATTTTGATAAGCTAAATTTTTTTTCCCTATATGCTTCTTCAGTTTAGAAAAATTGGGTAAAATTTAAACAAGGAAACAACAACATATATAACATTATAAATAAATTAGTTTCAAAATAAAGTGCAGTTTAACAAATCCATCCACTTACAATAAACACACACAATATGAACAGACAAAATAATTGTTTTATAATTCAGCTCAAGCATAATGAAAAACAAAAAAAAGCTAAAGTCAAATAAAATTGACTAAAACATCATGCAGAAAAAAAAAATTACCAGTCATTGAAATGCAAATGAAAATACAGATATTCATCCTACTTAAAATTGTTTTAAATTATATTTTAAATATTTCAATAAAAATTCTTATGACTTACAGAAATAAATTTAAATGTGATTTCCCTGAAAGAAATTTAACTATAATTATAGATTTCTAAACTATGAATATGGATACTGCAAAATGTAGTTTTCATTTGTAGCAATACCAAAACAAAGTAACGAAGAATTAACTTGTGATCAGTTATTTCCTATTTTATCTACAAAACAAAATAAGTTAAATTTTAAAAATTTACAACTTAAGAACATTAAAATTTTTTATATACTTTGAAGTAGTTATACTTAACAACACAAATTTCTTTTAATAAAATTATATTCAGTTTTTCTCTCTATTAGGAATAAAATGCAAATTTAAAAAAACATTGCAACAGGTTTACATTGTCTCACATATTGCTCTTGAACTTATAAGTTCACATGTTTCATAAGGAATAGTATTAATAACTGTTCTAAAACAACTTAAACTTATTTAACTACAGCTACATGTCAAATATTCATTTTAAAAAATATTTTTTTTTAAAAAAAAAAAATTCAGCCCTTGACAGAAAATGAGTAAAAAAATTAGATTGAAAATAGTGATAACGTTTAAATGTTTTCCAAACATGCAAAATCAATTTAGTAAATAAACTTAATTGATTGAATTATTGAGATGTTGGGTAGAGTAATGAGCAACAAAAGTTATCAATTTCCAAAGATAAATTGTATTATAGTTATTGTAAAATTATAATTGGATATTGTGTAAAAATCAAACAATAAGAAATTACTTCATGTTTTTATTTCTGAAAGAAATTAAGACAGATTTGTGATTTAAATATCTCAAATAAAAGACTGTTATTACTTTAATTTACATTTGAATCTTGATAATATATATATATATATATAATGAAACTGTTAATATAAAAAAAAAAAAAAAAAAACGCATTTCTAATTTGAACTAGTTTCTATTATTTATGTAAGTAGCTGTTAAAAGGAGTGAAAAGAATACCTTTATCATATTCCATATGACCTTATATGCATTCATACTTTAATTCGAGGCTTTATAACAATAACTGCTTTACAACATAAAAACAAAAATATTGATTGCTTACAATTTTAGTAATGAGCTTTCAACAAAGAAATATTAATTCAATGCTAAAATTATTTATTGGTTTGTTATTAAATTATTTAGATAGTACACTTTCTAGAAATAAATACTATATAGAGGGATTAAGCAAGAGTACATAAAATATTATGAGTTAGTTATAGACCAAAAATTAAAAATTTGGTGCCGCAGAGCTGATAGAAAGAAAAAAAAAACAGAAATTATAATTCCAGAGAAAATTAAAAAAGATAAATCATATTCCCCCATATACAGCAAACCATTAAGCAAAGGGTAAAAAACAACAAAACTCATGCAAAATTCAAAATTATGAAAGTCACCTTGCGATTCTTTCCCTCAAATTTCTCGAATCCCTTCTTTGAGCGCTGTGCAGAGAAAGAAATTCAAGGTAACAATCGAGTAAGCATTTCTGTAGCCTCATGTAAAATTTCAAAAAAATTAAAGTAATAAAAATTATGTTTTAAAAATTAAGATAAACTTCTTGAAATATTTAATTACCACAATAAGAATATCATAGAAATAGAGAGGAAGTTTAGATTCATCATTCAATTGAAAATTAAAAAGAAAAATAAAGAATAGAGAGAAATAATTTTTCAATACATTGAAATTGAAAAGCAATACATAATAGTTAAGCTAAGAAATGTATTAGTAAAATAAGCTTCATACAACAAAACAATTTTTACTGTTCATAATAAACAATCAATTAAAACTATTTTTAAACAATGTAAGAAATTTAAAATTTATTGATACCCATATTTAAAACTCTCTTTTTGTCTTCTTAATACTTAGGTGAAGTAAATAAATGGAAATATCTCCCAACATGTTTTTTTACGTATTTTAGCTAGATTAAAAATTCATGCAAAATTTCTAAATGAGAAAATGTTATTTACACAACAGATATTTACCAAAAGAAGAAAAATAATATGAGCAAACATTTTAAAAAAATACAAATTGACGGAATTGTTCACTTTTATATTATATCAGTTAATATGAATTTAAACAAATTGTACAGGGGGAAGAAAGGAAAAAAAAAATAAATAAATAAAGCTATTTTAACATCAGAATATTTGTAGAACTTATACAATATTTTATTTCATTAGAAATATTAATAACATAGAAGACTTTTATAAAATAAATCAATAATATAGAAAATATTCAAAGAATAAACTATTATTATTTAAATATATTTTTTAAAAAATGCATTACATCAAAACTTTATTTTAAAGATTTTTTAAAAATAAATTTTACTTATAAATAATGCATTCATTATACTTGTACATTCATGACTGAAAATTACTAAAAATTTATTTTCCAATGTGATAAAAATTAAAATAACATTTTTGTATTCTAAAATTATTTTAATAGAATCTATGAATATTTAACTATAAATACAGATATTATAGAAACATTTAACAGATTAAAAAGAGAATATTACATCAGGTTACAATAACTTTTATATTAAATTCAGATATTATTAGAAATATTAGAATAATTAATGATATTTCTTCTCCAATCTGTAGCATTTCACACTTTTTCAAAAAAAAAAAAAAAAAAGGCAACATAATGACCGCTGGATTACATATGTAGGAAAAGATGAGTTTTATGAGAAAAATCTATCGGCAAATTTTTTACTACATAAAATATTACACAAATTTAATTCCCATAATATGAATGAATTAATGTTATAATATTCAAATATTTTCCACGTAATACATTAGACTTTAATGACGTTTTAAATTGGATTTTCTTGTACACCTATGTAAGAAAATTCATATATTGTTACATTAAAAACTTACATTTGAATTTCATTTTTCATAACATATGTATTCAAAAAAATATTTATCATTAAAATCAACTTTTCCTTAAAAGATATTTTGCACAAAAAGTAGGTAATGTTCTTTTCATTTTAGTACACACCAATTATATATTTGGCATTAATTTTTCTTGGTACACACGTAAAATAAAATCTCATCAGTCATTTCCATAAAGCCAGAAAAATGTCGCCAAATGATTATTGAATTGTATTGGAAATGACTGGCATAGTTGAGTTGGATAAGCACCAATTTTCAGGTCCACGGGATTTTACAAATAATTTTTTCTTTTCTCCGTTTCTTTGAATTTCATTTATTATGTTTATATAGAATATTTCTCTTTATGTTTATATAGAATATTTCTCTTCATACCTGTATAATTTCAACAGATATGCAATGAGAAGTTAAAAAGAAAAGAGTGAGAAATTATGTTTTGCTATGTTCAACAGCTTTGTATCGAATTTTCTTGTAACTGTAAATTGAGGTCTGTACTTCTCCTGAAGCTAGATAGAAAGCTCTACAAAGAATTTAAAATTGATAAATCTCTGAATAAAAATATCTAAAGCTTACTCTGTATGTCAGCTGCAAACCAGTCTTATTGACCATGCAAAATGGAGAATACAGTTGCATAACATGGCAGCCTTTAATTTTCTGTGTATGCATTCCCAACTCCTGAAATATTCCAATAAACATTAAATTGAGATTTTAAAAAAAAATAGCAAATATTTGCAATAAACATATCAATTATTATGAAATATTTAAATCAAAATATAAATATATACTTGTGTAAACATTAAGTAATTATAAGTATATCATTCAAAGAGTATTAATTATAATTTAAAATTATTTTTCCCATGTATTGTTGACAATGCCATATAAAAACAATAAAAATGTCTCAAAACTTTAAAATATTTAAAAAATCTCTCCGTATTTTTTTTTATAAAATTATGTAACAATATATTAATCAAAATAAATTCAAATTGTTCTAAACTTTATTCTGTGCTTCAGATAAATCAATTTTATTGATAATACATTCCAATCTTCTATACACTATCCAAAACTAAAAGTATAAATCAAAATTTCATCTATTTTTAAAGTAAGCGATCAATAAACACAAGTTCACATTTATATTACCACAAAATACATACCAAGTAAAGAGTTTTATCACTGCATACTGATTCAAAAACCCAAATGCTTAATTCATCCATTTCTTTCTTCAATACTTTATAACAAGTCCAATTTCTATCCAAATAGTTGTTTATCTATTTTTTTATAAACATACATATATAATTATGTCTTTTTAATGATAGAATCAAATATTTAAAACTTATTAGTTATAAATAATTTCACATCATTATATGAAAAGTCACTTTTATTGATAAACTTAATAAAGCTAACAGCAAAATTTTTTTGTTAACCATTTTCATAATACAAATTTTAAATTTCTTTTAAATGTAGTATTAGCTCAACACAACATATTCATATATTCTTTGTTAGTGAAGCATTTAAATGTTGAAAATAGAAATATCACATACAATAACTAAATTTGCTACACAAATATATTCATGGTCTTTTACATTACACTTTAAAAATTGAATTTAAATTACCACAGTAAAAAAAAGTACTGTAAAATTAAAACAGATGACATTTAATTGAAAAGAAAATTCAAAAATCAGTTCAAAATGAAAACACATTTCCTTTAAAAAAAAATCAAGCCATAAAATAAGGAAATGAAATACTCACTCTAATTTCAATACCAATTTTTTCTAAATCCACAGCCCATAAATCATTGCTTTCTCCTTCAGCCAATTTATAATCTTCATCAATACCCTAAAAGAATATTCATTACTCCCATTTCACTTTCATATAAAATTATCATAAATATATTAGAAAGAAAAAAATATTCATTTACATCACTCATCGGGAAATGTATACATTTCATGTCTGGAATCAAGAAATGCACAGTAACTATTTATTGAATAAAAATTTGCAATGCCTTATCATAAAAATATAATAAAAACTCAAGTACTTCAATTCAAATATTATTAATATTAAAGATCTTTATAACATGAAACAAGAATTTTCAAAAAATCTACGTATTTATTAAACGCGAAAAAAAAGTAATAATTTTGATTCATTATTATTGATTTTTTCCAATAATTATCTTAAACTTTTACCTGCATTGAATAATTAATTGGAAACAGAAGAAGATTTCTTAAAACTGCAGTAGGATTTAAATTTAATTTATAAAGAGAACTGGCCATAGTTTTACGACTTGTTTCTTCATAATAGATGCGTTCAGCTTCTCCTGCAACCTGCATTATAATAAAAATAACAATTACCAACTGGGAAACAAATCTGTAAATTTCCATAAGAATAAAGGTTGCTCGATACTTACAGAAATATAAAAAGGTTTGCCGACGTTCTTCTTGTCTTTGCAATGGATAATTTTTTGTGTAGATGGATCATCTGTTAAATCTCTCCAAACAAATGGAGGCAAGGAGAGGGTATACCTTAAAAATATAAAAATTCCAAATGTTACTAAATAAAGCAACAATGCTAAGTACATTTTTGACAAAATCATAAATTACACAAAATTTTCTAAAAATAATTCAATATAATTAAATCATTAAAGAAATTATTTTAAAAAGATTTCTTCTTTAATTCATAACATGTAAATTTTATTTAATGAGTACATAAAAACTTTAGTATAAAATAATGAACAGTAAAATTTTTGCATTATACATATAACTAATAAGATTGAAAACTTATAATAATTGGTCATAAATTCACCTTCAAAGTAATGAGTTTGTTTCAAAGTCATCATAACAAATAATGTGTATATGCGTACATTAAGGTAATTATTTAGATCTAATTAAGTGCTTGCAATTACCTAAATAATTCAAAAACAAGATGAAAAATAAAGAAAATAAATTGAATAAACAGAAGAAAAAGTTACACTATTACTTTGTTAGAACAATTTTATACAGGGTGTTTCGAACTCTTAAGCAAAAATTTATGGAGTGATAGAAACTATCTATACAGGCAATTTTCACCATACAATGTATAGGCAAAGATCAAGTGGAGAACTGCTAAATGACACTGCAATGGAAAGCATAAGCATAAGTTTCTTACTCATTGTCATTTCTACTGTGGATTTCTGGAGGAGTGAGTGAGACAGTGAATGTAAAGTTTATTGGCGCAAGAGCCAGATATGGCTATGCTGTGCCAAACAAGATTTAACTCTAGTCTAGACATGAAGAAATTGAAGAAAAGACAAAAACTGGTTGGCAAGAAGGAGGGTCAAATAATTTGAAATAAAAACCAATGTTTTTAAAAACAACGTTTTTATATGGTGGCAAAGTTTATTAAAATATTAGTTAAAACTGGTCGCAAATATCTAAATATTGCATTGTTAGGCAAATAAGAACGGTTCCCAAAATTTCAGAGCTCTAGCTTGATGGGAAGTTGGTTAAATTAACAATAGACAATTTGATGACACACTGATACACATACATACAGACACACACCAAGTGAAATACATAACAACGTTAAAACTAACTAAAATTAATTAATCTGGTAAATTAAATGGTTGGAATACAGTTTAGTCAAACCACTCTTGGAGTGGTCCACGAAGCGGACTCAACATTCAGCCAAAAAAAAAAAATCGCCAAGTTTGGCAATTATTCAAATTGCGCCAACTGATTGGGCTAAACTGCATTATTTTAAAAAAAATATGAGTTAAAACTTGTCGCAAATGTCTAAATATTGCATTGTTAGGCCAGTACGAACGATTCCCAAAATTTCAAAGCTCTAGCTTGATGGGAAGTTGGTTAAATTAACGATCGAAAATTTGATACACACACACACACCAAGTGAAATTCAGAAAAACATTGTAAAATAAAGAAGGATCACTAGGGTAACATGGGGGCGTGTCACCTGTGTTTACCAAAGACAGTAAATCCAGTAGGAAAGGAAAAAATCACTAGGGTGCCTCAGGGTCATGATTGTTGTCATATCGCGGTAATCACGTGGAATTACGTTTTCCGATATGACGTCATCTCACGCATCTGGCAATGGAATCGGGAATTTGCATTCGGCGGTGTTTTTCTATTACGTCATATAAAGTTGTTTTTCATTGGATGCCGATTTTTAACTGTCGAGTTGACGGTGTCGAATGCAAATTCCGGAATATATATAAAGGAGATCTTATTAGATTTGAGGAATGACTGACTGACTGGACTTGCTGCTTCTTGGATGCTTGACGGATGGTGCAAGAGTCTTTGGCTGTTATAGGAAGCTCTTTTTGGATGCTGTATGACAGCTGTTTATGAATGGCCAAATAAACTGGGGGCTTCGTGGTTTTTTTTAATATGATCGATGAGACCATCGTTATAATGTTGGAGCTTTCGGTTTAGAAAGTGATATTATTAGTATTGTAAATAATGTAAATAAATAATCGTGTAAAATAAATATGGATTTTAAAATATTAGAATTTGTCTTCCTCTGTTGATGTGGCATTATATATTAAATTAAATTATCAAAGGCCTACTCTGAGGCAGGCCAACAATTGGTTATGGGCCCAGACAAGAATCCGAGTGCCTGCATTTAAATTATTTTTTTAAAATAATAAAGCCACATTAGCAGAGTAAAGTTTGGAATCAATCACTATTAAAATGGCTTTGCTGACGTATCAGATTGATGCTTTGAACGCATCAAATTATGCCACTTGGAAAAAAGGTATCAAAGTTTTACTCATGGAAAAGGATCTATGGCAGTTTGTTGTTCAGCACAAGACTAGCGATGTCGATGCCTCCGCCAAGAAAGAAGTCAAAGAAGATCCAGAATGTGCAGCAAAGAAGATACGAGCTTACTCCCTCATCTACCTAAATGTATAGAAGGAGTTTCGCCCACTACTTAGCGGCATGGAAGACCCAAGAGATGCATGGGAGAAGATCAAGACACATTTCGAGCCAAGTTCAAGAGCCAGAATTGTGGAGCTAACGGATGCGTTTTTCAGCTGTCATCTCAATCCCGGAGAAGGAATCAACCTATATGGTGCGAGATTGAGGACTATCATACAGCAGTTGTCCAAAGCCGGTCGACCAATTTCGGAATGGTTGCAGTCATTCCAATTGATTAGATGACTACCTGATGAATATCGTGGAATTGTCCAGTTAATTTATCGTTTTGAGGACTCCTGAAGTCCCTGAGGTCCCCTGATATAATACCCAGGGGCCGGGTGCCTGGCTATACCCCCAGACATTTTAGTCGCCTCTTACAACATGCAGGACTATTCTGTCATTCCTGGTCACCACACGGGATGGATTTCTGGAGGCATGGCGATGTACAATAATCAGGAAAAGGCCATAGCCTGAAAGCATCTTGAAGTCTGCCCATGATATCATTACTCGTCGGGTATTTCAAAATTAATGGCAAAAATTTAAGATGTTATAGAAAACATTTAAACTAGAGCAAGTGGTGAATTGCTAGATGGCACTGTGATGGAAAATATTAATTCATTGTCACATTGCCATTTCTACATTGCCACTTCTATCGTGGATTTCAGGAGAAATGACCTTTTCCTGAATATTGCGCATCACCCTGCATCTGAAAATCCATGGTAGAAATGACAATGTGTAAAAGAACTTGTGCTTTCCATTACAGCACTGTCTCCAGTGTTCCTATGTCTTGCGGTTCACCACTTGCTCTCCACCTATGCAACATATGGTGAAAATCAATATTTAGATATTTTCTATCACCCTTGAAATTTTTGCCTATGAGTTTCGAAAACACTCAGTATTCATAATATAAAATGATAAAAAGGTTTCATATTATTTGATTCATTCCATTTTTTTATTATAGTTGTACCGAAGTTAATTCTAATAATATTTCAATATAAACACAGTACTCTCTCTAAAATCCAGCATTTCATGTTAAACAGCATTTTTTAAACAGGATTACAATTTACAGAAAATAACATTATGCTTCTTATTTCAATGGCTATGAATACAAAATAGAACACTTTTTGTAGTTATACTTATTTTGATATTTTGTTTAAAAGCTTCATATTAATCTTGATACAATTTTGCATAGCTTTTATTGATTAAATATGTTATTTTTAGTGATTTTCTCATAATCCAATGTTTTCAGTAGTCCAACGATGCTTTGGTCTGATATGGGCTGGATTATTGCAAGAATACTGTTTATAAAACAGAATAATGCACATAAGTAATTTTAACAAAAATAAGACTATCTTTATAGTCAGTAAGTATAAGATAATGTAAAAAGCAAAACAAAAAATATATTAAGTGTAATTAAACTAATCTTACGAATTATCCAGATGTTTTGGTTTGAAAAACAGTTCACTAGTCGAGGTATAAACTGCATGCAAAGGAATATATTCAGTTTTATTTGGTTCAGCACAACAACACCATTCTAATTCATTTAAAGAAGGCTTCATGAAGTATATATCTATAGGCACAGAAAAGTGATTATGGACCTGAAAAAAGGAATTTAGATGACTTAACGGCAAACAAAGAATTTTTCATAAGATTCAAAATTAAAACTAACACCATTAAGATCCATTTCTATAATTAACTGTCTACTCTCTGAATGAAAATTATTAATTAAATGATAAAAATTATATATATGTAATATAAATTTGATCAAACTCAATGACTAAGGAAAAGGTATGAAACATGTTATTAACCAATTATATACATACAAATCAAGCAACTATTAAACATTGCAAAACTGAAATTATTATGAAGAGGATTAATATTTTAAAAACTCTACTATTTATTTTATTTTAAAAGAAGAAAATGCATTATTAGCTTTTTTTAAAAATATATATATTTATTAAATTACTGTAATTATTTAGTATGTGGATTAAAATGAAGGGGGAGGTAAAGAAAATAGAAAGCAGCTAATATTTTTAATAAAAAAAATAACCACTAGGAACTTCCATTTATATCATAATATTTTCCTTAATTGTTTTAATCTATATATGTAAACATAACTAAACTAAAAAATTCAATAAAATCTATACAATACATTTTTAATAATACAAAAATGTAAACTACGCATTTTAATTCATTATTTAAGATATTATAAAAATGTGCTCATCTTTAATTTTATAAATTTTATCAGTTTATCAATAAGTTTTGTTCATAAATTTAAAATTTTTTTATAGCATAAGCTTTATATTTTATTTATTGTTCTCGTAACTATAACAATATATATATATATAATACCTTCAAAATAACTAATTATATTAATTGTTTATAAATCAACTTTATTTAGTGTTTAATATGCTATCATAAAAATATATCCACAAGGATAAGATAACAATCTTAATAAATTAATACTTCATAAAAAACATTAAAATTTTAGTACATAAAATTAAATAGAAAAAGGCATACCAGCAGAATAGAATGAAATGTAATGAATTTGGATCCATAAAGTGATAATATAGAAATAACAAATCCCCATCTATTTCCAGGATACGTAACACGAGGAAGCTGAAAAAAGCGTTTATCTGTGCATGCAACTGATATCCTTCTTTCAACTGTCATATCATCTTCATTTATCTGGAAAAGTAGAACAAGCATCATTAATTCAACCTTAAGCATATTTTTATGAGTTACAATTCTTACTAAAACTTTTAGAACAGATATTAAATTAAAATTTCTGCATCATATATGTATTCAAGAGCATAAACAAAAACATTTTATTTAGAAAATAAAAAACCTTATTCCAAAAATCACCATTAATGGTAAGGAAAATACGCTTAATTAGGATTAGCAAATGTTTGAATAAATTGTTGAATTATTCAATTATAGGAATAAATAATCCTGATTTATAAAACTTTTTTTTTTTTAAGAAAGTTAAATTTATATATTAAAATCTCATATAATTTTTTTTATCTTGTTTTATATCCATTTTTAGGAAACCCTTTCTCAGTTTTCCTGATAATTAAAGATTCATCTCTAAATTGATTAATTAATTCTGTCAAAATTTTACTATATAATTATGAAACAGATATTACATTAAAATAACAAGACAACCTATTTTTTTTTTAAGATCCAATCATACATTTAAAATGTTTGAATCAGTTTAGCATTTAAAAAGTTATTTACTCAATTAAAAATAAGAACATTTAAAATTTCTAAGAACAACTGAAAAACTTTATGTAATTCAATACAACACAAATGGAACATTTGGATGACAATAAAACAAAGTATTAATACCATAATATTGAAATAAGTTTCTTCTTTTGCATCTTGTTTCTTCAGAATAGACAATCGATTAGAAGAAGAATTGCTGGATGCTGCATAGGTTAAGTGTAAAGGAGGACATCCCGATTCAAGTTTCACACAACTGTAATCTTTGTTTTCATCCAAAATCTTAAATCAAACATAGATATATACATTTGAGACATAATTCAGTAATATGTAAAAATATTTAAAAGCAAATTTTATTTTAAAAAATACACAACCTGAAAAATTCCATTGCTCAAAATTATAGTAATCGGAACACCAAGATAATTATTAACATGAAAAGGTGCATATGGTACAGGTGGTTTCTTCCCAACAGCTTTATTTACTGCCTCTTGGAATGCCTAAATAAATTAAAATGTATACTGTGTATATTTTACTATATTATCTGTATGCCAAAGGTAAAAAAATTATGTCCATTTTTGAAATTTTACAGAAGTGCAGTTTAATGGTCTTTTCATTACATTTCTTTACTTACAGCTTGCTTATTAACGAATGTTTTTTAATAAATCCTTGTACATGTTATTCTTTGGACTACTGACTTAAAAAACTTTACAAAATACTATTTTAAAAAGTGGACATAGAGCCCTTTAGCCTCCTGCACACAGATATTATATATATATGCCAAGCAGATTTTTTCTAAAACCTCTCATACTTGTCCAAGATTTGTAAGAACATCCAGACACGTTTTGCTGACAGTCAATTCCAGAACATCCTGAGCAACAATATGAAGAGACATTTGAGGAGGTTCAAAAACTATTTCATCTGGTTCTTCTTCTTCTGGACTCAATTCTAGAGCATCATGTTCTTTAGATATCTTTGCAAAATATAAAAATATTTTGATATAAATATGATCTCAGTTATACATAACTGAATGATAATAAATGAAATATTTGTTAATAGATAATTTAGTTATAATTTTACCTCCATCATTAATTCCCAAGAACGATGACCTTTAGTAGTCTCTATGGGTTCAATTACAGGTTCCCAAACAGCAATTTTTTCATTATAATATGACATTTCAAGACTAAAAGAACTTCCTATGTATATCTAAAAGTAAGAAAAATAATAAAACTTATATGCAATTTATCTACAATCAATACAGACTAAATAAATAGCAAATATCTGGGAAGAACTATTTAAAAATGTATGGCCCAAACAACATATTGGTTCCTTAACATAAAAAAAAAAATTATGTTTAATGCTTAGTTTCAAATATAACAATCCAACTTGGCCAAAAAACTTATGCTAATGGCTAAGTTATTTGGCTCTAATGACTTATAGTTTTACGTTTAATATGAAATATAATAGCTTATCCAACCTATGGTTCAGAATATCTATGAATGTAGCCTTCTCTGGTTGATGTAATGGATAATGTATTCCTATTTACAAATAAAATGTTTTTACTTGTACTTCACATTTGCTATTCAAAGAAACATTAATGATGAGGCACAGAGTGTACACAGAATAGTTGTTTAATGTTCTTAATAATGGCCATGATTATGCCTGTTATGAATTTGAGAATCTCTTTCAGATCTCTGTCCATTCCTACCACATTGGAGTTTTTAGACAGAATGAATTAGGAAATGCCACTTTAAAATCAAGTTGTACAGTATTTCCTGTTGATTGACTGTAATTGAAATAACTTCACTATTGGTCCATGGTTTTTCCCATATGGAATAGAAATAATGCAAACAGTGATGAGATATCTGTTGCAGGTATGTTTTCAGTTCACAAGAGATCCAACTTTTATAAGGTCAAGTCTTGACCTTAACCTCAAAGAAAAAAATGTTATCTGATCATTCTCAAGTATCACAACTATATTTTAACAAACCTTTTTGTCAGAATGTGTGGGACATTATAAACTAAATGCTTATATACGATTGCCACAGAACAAACAAAATTTTAAGCTTATAATTTTAACAAGTATTTAATTTATTAGTAATGGATTTCTTAGTTAAATTACTCTGTAGATTCATTAAATCATACTCAAATTATTTGCTTCTAGAGACACATTGGGAAGTATTTATTCAAAATTGCCACTTAGATAATTAAATTGAAAATTTACTCATATAAAAGTTTTCAATTCATATAAAAAAATTTCAGCTAAAAGCTGCTGCCTACATTTTAAACACAATGAATGCCTTTCACTCACACTATGAGGATGATGTAGCTTTCAATGTGATACTGTTAACAGTCAAGCTAACATCAGAGAAATGTGCTAGCGAATGTGCCTGTGTACCTTTGTAAATGATGATATATGATGAAATATAACTGCTTAGTACACATAGAAATTTAAGTGCAAAAGTTTTTAAGATAGATAACAGGTCAATTGAAAAGTCCCCGGCCTACCATAGTAAAACACATTTTTTTGGCAAAATTAGTTTTTTTTATTCAACATAATTCCCTTCAAGGAAATACACTGATTATAGCGACCCTCCAACTTTTCGATACCATTTTTGTAGTACGATTTGTCCTTTGCTTCAAAATAGACCTCAGTTTCGGCGATCACCTCTTCATTCGACGAAAATTTCTTCCCAGCGAGCATTCTTTTGAGATCTGAGAAGAAGAAATAGTCACTGGGGGACCAGATCTGTAGAATACGGTGGATGAGAAAGCCATTCGAAGCCCAATTCATGGATTTTTGCCATCGTTTTCACTGACTTGTGACACGGTGCATTGTCTTGGTGAAGCAGCACTTTCTTTTTCTTCAAATGCGGCCGTTTTTCGGCAATTTCGTCCTTCAAACGGTAAAATAACGCTATGTAATAACGCTATGTCACTGTTGATGGTCCTTCCTTTTTCAAGGTAGTCAATGAAAATTATTTCATGCTCATCCCAAAATACAGACGCCATAACCTTGCCAGCCGACTGCTGCGTTTTCCTATGCTTTGAAACGGGTTCATCGTGTGCAGTCCACTCGGATGACTGTCGAATGGACTTCGGAGTGAAATGATGGAGCCATGTTTCATCCATCGTCACATATCGACGCAAAAACTCGGGTTTATTACGCTTGATCATCTTCAAACACTGCTCCGAATCATCAACTCGTCGTTGTTTTTGGTCAAAAGTGAGCTCGCGCGGCACCCACTTTGCACAGAGCTTTCTCAAAGCCAAATATTCGTGAATGATATGATGTCCACGTTCCGTTGATATCTTTAGAGTGTCTGCTATTTCATTCAATTTCAATTTATGGTCATTCAAAATCATTTTGTGGATTTTTTTTGTTTTCGTCGGTAACAACCTCTTTGGGGCGTCCACTGTCTTCGGTGCTCATTTCACCACGTCTAAACTTAGCATACCAATCCTTGATGGTTGATTTTCCTGGGGCAGTGTCCGGAAACTCGGCATCAAGCCAAGTTTTAGCTTCAACTGTATTTTTTCCCTTCAAAAAGCAATATTTTATCAACACGCGAAAGTCCTTTTTATCCATTTTTTTTCACAATAACAAAAGTTGCTTCACTCAAAATGCTATAATGCACAAACTAATGATCTGACAGCTGTCAAATTTATACACACATCTTTTGAGGGTTAGGGCTAACTAAAAAACATATGTACTTCTAGCAGCACCATCTATGTGTCAGGCCGGGGACTTTTCAGTTGTCCTATTAACGTCATGCAGATTGTCATTAAGGCCTGAAAATTTCCTAAGGGTCTATGGACTAAATTACTACAAATTCTATGAGTTCTTCAAATTATTTACGATGTGATGATGTGGCCATTATTTAATTTTTGGAAGTAAAATGGTTAAGTAAAATGTTTAAAATATTTTGGAATTTGCAAAATGAAGACAAAAATAAAATTTGTTCCAAAACTTAACAATGAAGACTAGTTCACAGGTTTGGCATTTTTGTTGGACTTATAACTTGTGATTTAAATAAGCTAAAAGGCCATTACACTGATAAAAACCAGTTTGTAAAAATGCTACAAAAAGTTATATTAATCAATAATTATAAATAGCATTCTAAATTAAATTGAGGATATAGTAATGAATAATGAGAAGCAAACATTTCTATTCATTTTAGAATGATCCTATTTCTGTCTTGTGAACAATGAAAAATAGGCAGCCATGCTTCATGATTTAACACTGGAGTTTGAAACAGATTTTCAGAAAAAATCATTAATTTTTTTGGTGTGTGTATGTATGTATGTATGAATATATATATATATGTATTTTAGATCACCTTAAACATATTACTTGCTGATTTTCAAAAGAAGTGTTGAGAGCTATTAATCTGACATTTAACACATGGAAAATTAGAAATTCTTTATCATTTCTCTTTACTGAACCTTTACCCAAAGAAAAATCTCTGTTTTTTATTTATGTCACCACTATTTGAAAACACCTAGATTTGCAATTTTTTCAAAGCACGAACACATGAAGAATAAAATTTGAGACAAAATATTTTAGAAGCATTTACAGAACTCATTGAGAATTTCCACTATAATATTTTCATCGAACAAAATAGTACAAATGTTTTAAAAACAATATTAAAAAACCTTACTATAATCTCCTTTTGCACTATCACTTATTATAACGAATTCATGAATTAATGAAATTTAAAGTACACCTGCATGCCAACTACTTATTCCATATACCCAAAAGTTTTAAACAAGTAACATAACATTGCAGGAGGGTCTATTTAGTGGCCAACATCCCTCTCTTTAAAAACAAATAGCCTAAGGCTGGCTTTATACAAGTTGGCTCAGGTAATTCAACTCAGTTGTCTTTTGCTTAGTTGACAGGCTTTAATTCACTAATAGTATGAGAACATAAGTGGCATTTATATCTGGTGTATAGTCACGTGCGGTTGTGAGTGGACTGAATACGAAGAGAGAAATGATTCTCTAGAGATTCCTATTTAAAACTATCATCTATTACATTCCAAATCATTCAAGTAGAAAATGATTGCTTTGTCTGGAACAGACATTTTTTTGAAGAACCCAAATAAAAAGGAAGAGTCTCACTTTTATTGATCATTTTACAGTTTTATGCATACCAATGCATTTCAATGGACTAATCAAACTCTTGCAACACTCAATACAAATGAATTGACATAACGAGAGCTTCTATAAAATGTGCAAAGAAAAAGCAATTATTGACTCATCAATTTTTATCTTTTGCTTAAGGTAGGTAAATATTTTTTTTAACTGTTTACTGAACTTTGTTTGCTATATTACTGTTCTTTCATAAAAATAAATATAGTTTGCTTCTATAATTATCCTTATCATTATACCTTTAACCAAAGAGTTAGAAAATTTTGAAATTTTAGCATAGACTTGTTTCCGCAAAATCCTTTCTGCAAAATCCGATAATTTAAAAAAAAAAAAAAAAAAAAAAAAAGGAAATATATTAATGAAAGATTATTCAATGAAAAATAGACAATTTTTTTTAAAGAACTGTTTAATCTGTCTTGCTCTTATACATGTCTTTTATGAGCATAAACAGAAAAAGCACTGTATGCAAAAACATGCCATCCAATTCAATGTGTATTAAGGTGAGCATTGTTAAGATAAAATATCAGTACGAAAAACGGCCCTTATATCTGAACAAAGGTTTTTAACAATACTACAATTCAGAGAGAATCTTTGAGAATGCTAGTTATGCAGTCACAAATTTAATCAAAAAAAAAAAAAAATCATTACATGAATTTTTCAAGCAATACATGAAAAGTTTGGTAGGTGTAATTTTCCTTAATAAGAAAAGATGACATTTCTAAAATCATTTTGTCTCGTTAAACTTATTGTGAGAAGAATTGACCAACTTGGAAAAATCTATTAAAAAAAATTCAAAAAATTAAGCTTGTAGTTTTAAAATTTTATTATTTGACAATGGATGAGAGTATTGATGTTCTGAGGTGTTGATGATGATTATTATGCAACTGAAGAAATTGTTTTTTTTAGAATACAATTAAAAGATAGGAAAACATCAAGAAATTTATATGAAACCTTTAATATAATTTTCTTTGTGTTTTGCTAAAATACCTAGTGTAGTTATGGATGGTGGCAAAGCTATGATGGATTAAAAAAAAAGGGGGGGGGTGTAAAATTAATTAAAGACAATGCAATTGTTGCCAGAAACTCTTGTTTGAGTAAGTACCATGGCATAATAAACCAAAAAAATTTTAAGCTGAAAAGCTTCAAAAATGGAAGTTTTGTAAATTCTGTAAGACTGAAAATTTTAAAAAAAACCTGGGGATTGAATAATCTAGAAGTCTCGAAGCTACTGAAATGCTTGGATGATGAGTGTGAGGATATCATATTATCCATATGATGATATCATACGAAGTAATATGATATCATGTTCATCATCCAAGGCAAACACCCATTCCCTTAGAGGAGAGAAATGCTCAGTTGTAACCAAATGCTAAAAAGATTTTATGATGTAATTAATGAAATCAAAACATTTGTGATATCAAGAGTAAAATGTTTACCAGAACTTGAAAATGCCAACTGGCTTGCAGAGTTAGCATTTTCAGCAGATTTGACATCTCATTCAAGCAACTTAAACATGCACCTCTAAGGTAAAAACCAACTTATTTGAACAATGTTTCAAACCATAAATGCATTCCACATGAAATTGAAATTATGGTAAAGCAAACAAGTTCTAGCATTTTAACAAGTTGGCCAAACATCATACTAAATATGGGAGGAAATACATGGCTCTTCTGCAATCTGATATAAGAATTTGAAATAGATTTCAGAATTTATGAAAAAATAAATTTTTCCTTTTAATTTGTGCAACTCCATTTACAATCGATATAGATATGCTGCCAGCAAATTTTCTCAAGTGGAATGAATAAATTTGCAATCTGGCATACCATGTGCAGATAAATTTCATTTAAGTGTTTTTATTGGAATTTTATAATCATGCCGGTCCTAAGACAAATCCCTAGCCGTACAAAATTTGTTATTCACGTCATCTGTTGAATACTTAAAATGCCAGGATTCAATGATTACGTCGTTATGCCAAAACTAGAGAAATTTTATTTACAGACATACTTTAACTTTTGAAAATGAAAACAAGACAAAAACATAGAGTTTCTCGCTCATGAATATCAGTTGCTGAGTGATTCAATATACTTCGCACGCTACTACTGCAGCGCCACACTGTTGCCACTAAGTAGTATACAAATGTCTTACACTAATATTTTGAGAGGCTTACACAGTGGATTCACAACATTCTCCCATCTTTGAGTAATATTCTTTACAATTTACTCAAACAATATACACAAACATTATCAAAATACACTATATACTTAGAAAAATGAAATACAGAAAAACACTTACAGTGAAATTGAAATGAATTTTTACATTACATAATTATTTAGCAGGCGTTTTAACTACTCTACCACTACTTGTGGTTAAGGAATCGGCTCATCCCCAGTTTTCACTACTGGGTTTTCCAATTCTAGCCAATATAGTCTCTGCACTGGTCGTAACAACTCTGGATTCACAGTTTTTAAGAGAGCAAGTCTGATTTGCCCATCTCGACCAGGAATTACTTTTAGAACTCGAGCTAGATTCCAATATGAACATCTTTTGTTATTATCCTCAAGCAGAACAATTTCATCCACCTTAATTGGTTGGGTATTATAAATTTTAATAGACTGTTGTCATAACTGTCCTAAATATTGACTTCGAAATTGTGATCTTAAAGTCTGGCGTAATCTATGTATGTATTTACACATTTTATTTAGTTTACTTTTATCAATATTATCCACATCAGGAACACCTGATATTGGTGTTTCATGAAGGAACTTTTCTGGTGCAATACTTGAGTCCTCATCTAAGTCCTCTGAAACACACGTAAGAGGTCGGAAGTTTACAATTTGCTCGACATCACATAATACTGTTAGTAACTCCTCATAATCTAAAGACGCTCTGCCTAGAATTTTTCTTAGAATTGTTTTTACAATTTGAATTAAACGTTCCCACCATCCACCCCACCAGGGGGCTGATGGAGGATTAAACATCCATTGAATTTTTTGTTCTGCAGCCTTAAAACGGAAACCATCACAGTCAACGGTTTGCAGAGTTTTATCGGCACCAGCAAAATTTTTGCCGTTATCTGAATAAATTGTACGTGGTCATCCACGGCGTGCAATAAAACATCTTAGTGATTGTAAAAAGGATTCAGTTGATAAGGAAGTGACCAACTCTAAGTGCATGGCTCGATACACTGCACAAGTAAATAGTACAATGTATGCCTTTCTACCATCTTTCAAATACAAAGGACCGGCATGATCACACCCTACAACTTCAAATACATTAGCATCGAGATACTCTATCATTTGGTAAAATTCCTGGGATTGTCTCACATTTTTTAGCCTTGAACCTTTGACACATTTATTTATACAATTTCATATCATCTTACTTGATTTTAAAATCCAATACCTCTCTCTTAAATTAGACATTAACAATGAAGTACCAGCATGTAATAAATCATTATGTACACTTATTATCAATAATTCTACAACAGGATGATCACTAGGCATAATTACAGGAAACTTAAAATTATATTTATCATCCCTATAAACAACATTAGACTTAGCTCTTATAAGACCATGACAGTCCTTTACTGGTGTTAGTTGTTTCAGTTTTTCATCATTTTCACCCTTAAAAGATTCTTTTTGAATCAGTAACATTAAGGTTCTTTCTCCTCTTTCTATCTCGTACAAAGATAAATCCTTAGAAAGATTTTTATCTCTATTTCTTACATTATTACAGAACCTTAAAATCCAATTTAACATTCTATTTTCTTAAATGAAGAAAAATATCTGTAATACCAATTAACATCCTCTTCAATTTTTACCAAAGTTGTTATAACGGTTTTCCGAACTTCGGAATTAACCAAGTCTTCCTTCGGTGCTTCAGTAGACCTAGGCCAGTTTTCTTCCCTCTCCCGCAACCAAATAGGACCATCCCACCATTTACATTAAATTAACTGTTCCACAGAACATCCTCTGGATAGTAAATCAGCGAGGTTAAGAGTAACTAAAATGAGGTGCCACATAGAAGGAGAAGTCAATAAACGTATTTCAGAAACTCGATTATGAATGAAGGTTCCCCAGTTTTGGTTACGTTGTATCCAACACAAAGCTGTAGTTGAGTCAGTCCAACAATTAACATCAACCTCAGGTAGATCAATATCTTTAATTATAGAAGTGAGAAATCTAGATCCTATACTACAAGCTAAAAGTTCCAGACGGGGAAACATAATATGTTTTTAAGAGCTTCTCTAGACCTTGCTTGCACTAAACTAATTCTCACCTCATCGCCATCTTCCACTCTGATGAATACACATGCACCGTAGGCCTTTTTGCTACTATCACAAAATAAGTGTAAAGTTATCGATTTACTTGTTGATTTTAGTCCAAACCACCTACTTATTTTTATATCTGAAAGTAAATGTAAATTTTTATACCAAGACTTATAAACTTATTAGCCAAATCTTCTGGGAGACTATCATCTCACTTAAGCTTAGAGTTCCATGTTTCCTGCAAAATCATTTTAGAGGTTAATATAACAGGAGCAGTGTATCCTACAACATCAAATACTTGGTGAGTTACAGCCAAAATATTCTCTTAGTAATTGTTTCATTTGAATTAATACTAGCCTGTTCAATTTTGCAGGACAGTGTGTCCGTATCTGTGTACCATTTTTGACCCAACACAGAAATACTATCTTCACTGGAGGAATCTTCCTCAAAGATTTCATTGCTTATGTTTGATTTCCAACATCTGAGATTAAAATGACCCGATGACATGATTGATTTCGATTTCAAGAAAAACTTTCTAATTTCAATCTCATAATGCAAACTTGTCACACAGTTATCCACAGGCTGCAGTTTGCCTTAAATTTTCTGGTAGCTTTTTAAAGTAGCAACAAGCAAATATGGACTGCACATAATACCAAAAACAACTCTTCTGTGTCGATACTCTTCTACATGTTCGTGATTACCCTTATCAAACCATAGGAACCATAAAAAATTGCGATATTTTTCTCTTATGGCAATCTGTAGGAAAACCTTCTCAATGTCAGAAGTAACACCTACATAATTCATACGAAAACGATTTAAGATAGAGGGAATCATTTCAATTACATTTGGCCCAGTTGCTAAACAATCATTCATAGAAGGGACACCAGGTAAATGATAGCTAGCATTAAACACTGGTCTTATCTTAGTGGTGCTATTTTCTTTAATTACAGGCCTGTGAGGTAAGTAATGAACACTTCTTACTTCCTCAGTTGGTGCTTTCTCAATTATACCAAGATCTAACCATTCCTCAAAAACTTTACCATAATTATCAAAATTATTGGAATTCGTTAATTTTCTTTTTACACTTGAAAGGTACTTTTCCACATTAATCTTATTATTAGGCAAAACTGAATTATCTAAAACCCAAGACAAAGCGATCTCATACAGATCCTCATTATCAACACTCAAAGTTTCCTCAAAATATTTCTGCGTATCCTCTTGTAACTGAGCTGTGTTTTTACTAACTGGAGGTTCCGTAGGGCCAAAATATCTAATCTCAATAAATCACTTATACATCGTTCCTTTACAAGTAGTGAGGTAATGAAAGAAGCCGAATTCTCAAAAGTTGGCTCAGTGCCAGGATTAAACTTTCCCCAAATCACCCAACCTAGTTTTGTATTTATCGCAGTCAGACCACACTGAAGATTTACAAGTTTACCATTAATAATTTACCGGCAACATCAGCACCAATTAACAATTTGATTTCCTTATCAACGTTTAAATTATTGGTCATAAGATCACTAATTTTTATTTTATGTAACTTAAGTTCGTTACGCCAAGGACCAGATGGAATTTGTTTTAGACTAGAGCAGATACATTTTTGACCTAAAACATTCAACTTGCACTTATAACCATCATTAATGTCACTTAACTCAATCGAATAATTCTTATATACTGTCTCAGGGGTTTCTACTCCACTGAACAATGACTGTTTGATTCTTGTTTCACCCATACACTTAATATTCTTTTTCTTAACAATGTCATCACTTAGATAAGATTTCATAGCACCTGAATCGTATACAGCTCTTATTAACATATTTTTAGAGCCATTCTTAATTTTAACTACAATAGTTTGCAAAAACACATCAGAAACTTCAATATAATTGTTGAGAGTGCTTGTTTTGGTTTCAATAGATTTGATTTCACTATCTCCATTTGAGATTTTCTCAGCTTTTTGTGAATTTAAATCCGGACACAAAACAACAAAGTGTCGTTTCTTACACAAGGAACACTTGTGTTTAGATTTACACAGACTAGCTCGATGGTTACATTTGAGACAAACAAAACAAGCATTTCTCTTCTTAATAATTTATTTTTTTACAATCTAAGCTCATAGAATAAGCCTTATCACAATTCTCAGATAAATGAAATACAGTATCACAAAATATGCAAACTGGTTTTTTTTATACTTAAACTTATTATCATAAAAATGATTCTTAGCATTATTATTAACATTAAGCAATTCACAAGCATTAAGAACACTTTTTACCTCAGTATCATACTTATTTTTCTTAACAACATATTTTTCAGGCCTTAAAACTTCACAATGATTAGTGATTCCAAATGTGATTAGTGATGATTAGTGATTCCAATGATTAGTGATTTCCGAAGCAGCATTTTTATGTCTCTCCCATATCTTAATTAAATCGGTTGGAAGGGCAGATTCAACAAATAGGGACAACAGGAAAGCATATTTATCCTGTGTAAGTCATAGGGACTCAAGAGCACGAATTTGAGTTTGTCGTAGAGTCAGGAAATCTATCTTCGTTTTGTCAGTTATGATCATGGATTCCTGGATTGAAGAAGATATTGAAACTTGTCGCGTACATCTATTCTTAAAACTTCATGTATTTTGCTGAATTGAGTCCAAAATGTCAACCAGTTACGTGGGTCTCCATCGAACTGAGGCAGTCGAAATTCAGGCAAATTCTGTTTCGCTTTCGCAGCGGCATGTGCACAGCCAGCAAGGCGCCAAGTTTCCGGCTGAGTTTAATTTAGTTTTTATTAACGTTGCACTAGAAGCAACACGAGGGCTATTGGCGAGGGACCTCCTAATTTTGAACCACGGTCAAGTGACGAGGCGACACCTGAGCTGGCACTCCCCTCTCCTAACATCCACACCACGCCAACGGGAGGACTTTGGGCCCCGAACAGATTTAATGTGCATCAGCCCCTGCTACTCAGCGAGTCTTTGGTGGCCAAGGATCGAACCCGCGACTGAACGAAAACCGCCAGCCGCTAGTCCACGACTTTGACCACTAGGCTACCTTAGCCCTAAGTTTCCGGCCGAAGCTATGGCATTTTTAACCTTGATTTTAAATGTAGATAACTTCTCATAATAATCCTGTGTGATTTCATATTCCTTTTCATACTCAGCATGAGTAATGCCAGCTTTCTTTTGAAGTAAGTTGAGGAATATCTCGTCCGATGTCTTTAAGTCCTTGTACTTTTCCACAAGCCAATCATGGTGAATTTCCAAAACATCTACACCTGGACTTTCAGCGGCCAGTATTTCTTGTAATTTGTTGACTGTCTTTGAATATGTAGCTCTGGCTGCTTTCCTCTTCTGTTTGGCAATTTCCATTTCAATAGTCATTTTCTACTTTCGTTTTTGGCTCACGTAAAGATCGTTGACTTATTAACAATCCGATTGACGTTTCGTAAGGATGAAAAAAACTTCATCCAATTCCAGCAGGGATGACACTATGTTGAATACTTAAAATGCCAGGGTTCAATGATTACGTCGTTATGCCAAAACTATAGAAATTTTATTTACAGACACACTTTAACTTTTGAAAATGAAAACAAGACAAAAACATGGCGTCTCTCGCTCGTGAATATCAGTTGAGAATGATCCAATATACTTCGCGTGCTACTACTGCAGCACCACACTGTTGCCCCTAAGTAATATACAAATGTCTTACACTAATATTTTGAGAGGCTTACACAGTGGATTCACAACATCATCAATGATCGGAAGCCTGGCCTGTACAATTGGAAGCAACTATTTTCAAAAGGGAAGGACACTAAAAGTAAAATTAGAGCCAAAATATTGGATGAATATCTTGAGAACTTCCTGAGAATCATAACCACTTCAATAAAACCAGGTATTGATGTAGTAGTTTCTAAAATTCAATACTAAATATCACATTAATTTTGATTTCTAGCTACTTTAATTTGTTAAAAAGTATGAAATGTCATATAGCACATCAATCAATAACTCCCGAGACTAACCCAGAGATGGCGCTCGTAGTAAACCAGTAACCAGGTCTTTCTAGAGTACTAACCTTTGCTTGAAACGTGTCAAAATTTTAAGTCGATCGGACCAGAAACAGCTGAGTTATCGAGGTTGGAGTAAAGTCATTTTGTAGCTTGTTTAAAAAATGGAAAAAACCGAGTTTCGTGTTCTGATAAAACATTGTTTTTTAATGGGTAAAAACACCGTGCAAGCGAAACAATGGATTGAAAAATGTTACCCGGACTCTTGTCCATCAAAAGCAACGATTTGTCGGTGGTTTGCCGAGTTTAAACGTGGTCGTACCGACACAAATGACGCGGAACGCTCGGGTAGACCTGTGGAAGCCGTTACACCGGAAAATGTGAGTGAAGTGACAAAAATTATAATGAAAGATCGTAAAGTGAAGCTCCGTGAGATTGCTGAGATGACACAGATATCATATGGAAGTGTATTTACTGAAAAAGGTTTTTTGAAGTGAAGTGAAAAAGGTTTTTTCCAAGTGGGTGCCGCGATTGCTTTCGATGGAACAAAAACAGCAACGAGTCGATGATTCAGAAAGGCTGTTTATCGCTATTTACTCGCAACAAAAAAGATTTCTTGCGAGGGAAAAAAAGGGGGGGGAATTGGGGGGGACAAAAAAAAAAGATTTGGAAAAGCGTTGGAACGATTGTATCACCCTAAAAGGTGATTAACAAAAGGTGTTATGTTGATGAATAAAAAAATATTTTGCAAAAAAAATGTTGTTTTCAATGTTAGTCTCGGGAGTTATTGATTGATGTGTTATAATGTCTTCATGTAGTAACCTTTACAATATAAAAATGAAATTATTAAGTTTAAATTACTTAAATATGTTAACCATATATATGATAATTATTATTTGCTCATTAACTATTGTTAGTGTACAGAAGGTTAATTTATTTTGCAAAGCCCCAAGCAATTCACTTCTTTCAATGCAGCCCAAGGAAGCAAAACAACTGGACACCCACACATGCATTAGATCAATAAATTAAAATTAAAAATTGAATACATGATCCCATGACCCATTAATATTAATTTCAAAATAAATTAAAAATGAATTTACATTGCTTGCCCAATCACGTATATCAGCTTGAAAAGATGATTCCATGAGTAGCATAGGTATAGTGCGAGTGCCAACGCCAGCCTCAATGGTAATGACAACTTTTCGCATTGTGAACAGCATCTATAAATTAATATTTTAAATTCAAACATCACATTAAAATGGTATGAAATTTCAAAAAATAAGTTAAAAATTTTTTTAATAAATAATAATTGAAATTAAAAAGATAAAGATTTTTTGAAAAAAGTAACCTGTTGATGGACAGTTGTAGGAATGGGACAAATAGACTCTTCTTTTTCTTCTGTAAGTGCGTCTTTAGCAGTAACAGTTTCTAAAAACCAATATTTATTTTCTTTCAAAGCTTTTTCATTCCATATATTGGAATAATCTTCTTTTTCTATCTTTATTTCACTGTCTTCTACTACCTAGAAATGCAAGAAAATAATTATTGTAGTAAAAAAAAGTAATTCTGAATTCTGTATATTATATATTCCTAAAATAAAATGTTCTTTAAAAAACTTAAATTACTTTAATTAAAAACAAATAGTTAAATCTATTAATACTTCTGCAGGAAGAAAATTCTTAAAAATGTACAGAGTTATCAATTAAAAGAAAATAAAAAAATATAATTATATTTGTATCTAAAACTCTATTTTAGATTTATTTAAATCTAGCAGTAAACATCAAACCATTTAAATTCATACACCTGAAAATTTAAAATATTTACTAAATATGTAATAAATGCAAAATTTCTAATACAAAACATTTCATAATGTATTTATAAAATAATCAAATACATTTAAAAAAAATCACAGATAATACTTTTTATATAATGTAATAAGCAGCACACATATAAAAGTTTCAATACAAATTATTTTAAAATACTCAAAGCAATATCTATCGCAGAAATGAACAATATTAGTGCTTGGAAAATCCAATCTACAGTATCATGTGAATTATTAAAATTACAGAATTTTTTTTTACTTACAGGTTCAGATACTATAGATGATAAAATATTAGTCAGAAGATGAACAGTGCCAGGTGAAATATGCAAGATGAGATCTCTAAACATAACATCCATATGCTGAGAATGTTCTCTAAAATTACATTGAATATCTATATCACAGGGGCTTAAAATCTGAAAGAAAAAAAATAAATAATAATAGCCTTTCCATATATACTACACAAAGCCTTTCAAATAGCATTTCTAAACTACTGAGGTGAGACTTTCACCTGATAACAAATATCAATTTAAATTATTGCCATAAATTTATGTTTAATGAGTTTTCCTTCTTTCATGAACAAATGTTTTAAAATGAAAACATTACTTTTTTTAAAAAAAAAAATACAAATATCTTTGAATTTAAATTGAAAATGAATATTTTTATTGGATAATGTAATGAATTGCAAATGACAAAGGCCTAAGGAAGCTGCCAAATCTTATTAAAATTTATAGATTCATTAATTGTTTTAGAATGTAACATTCAATTTCTTAAGACACAAATATAATTAATTTTGCAATATTTACCACTTCATCAGTTATATGGAAGAATATTTAATATATTTATTCTTACATAAATAAAAATTTTAACAAGTAAATATGCTGATATTCAACCCTGATAATACAAAACATAATTTAGTAAATATTCCACACATAAATATTAAAAATCCCAATAAAAGTTAATGAATTTTAGAAAATTTATTACTAATATATAAAATTTTATTGCACTTGTGTATAAGATTAAATAAAATGATGAAATATCTAAAATGTGGTGATAAAAAAAAACAGCTAATAACACATTTTCTGCATTCGATCATTTCTAAAAGATGAACTAAGTTGATCTTGTAGAACACAAATAAAATATATAAATAAAAACAAACAAAAATAATAATTAATCATCCAAATATTTAGTAACTTATTTTGCATTAATAATTTGTGGGTACTGTGTTGTTCTAGAATAAAATTTCATAATGTCTTATGCAAATAAAGCTTTCTGGAGTATTTATGATTTCATAACACTGCAGACCTGAAAGAAAAAAATTTACCTTAGCCGAAGTTTCGTGCCTCTTGTCACAATTGAAGCATGCTGTATAAAATGTCAAATTTTTTATAGAGCCAGTTATTGCTTGGGAAGAACCTGACATAGTCACTCTTAAGTCAATTTCATTCTAAAAGGAATTTTAAAAACATGAATGTACTTTTATTACAATGTATGCCTTACAAGAAAAATCTATGCAAATAAATTACTCAAATAAAATGTGTGTGTACTACATATATATAAATTTTCATAAAAATCAATTTTATTGTAATTCCAAATTTACAATTTTTTATATGAAATATTTTCATAAAATCGGAAACTATATCCCAAAATAAAAATTTACTTCATATCTAAAAGTGAAAATTATATAGAAGATTGATATCATATTCTTCATTATAAATTAACCATTACTTCCTAAAATTCTTAATGATATGTTATTCTATGATGAAGAAATTCATTTCAAATAAATTTATACTTTAAAGGCCAAAAACTTGCATTACATATTCAAAAAAAAATTAAAAATGTATTAATGTAATAATACTCATTAGAATAATTTCCTAAACTTAATTTTCCTTTTTCCAAGTAAAATATTAAGGGGACTGCAAAGTTATGTCATTTTTCTACATTTAATTAAAACAGATAAATTTTTAACAAGTTTTTATTTTCAATCAATGGTGTAAAATCACCCTCGTTAACAACTTTTTGCCATTTTGTGCATAAAATTTTATGCCAGATCAATAAAAATTTATAGGTTTTTAAGCAAAATATATGGATACAGTATTTTAAACATCATACAAATTTTCAAATTTTTTGCCACTTGAAAAATGTTGTAGTGATTGGAATAAATAGAAATTTGATGGCGTAATATCGGGCGAGTATGGTGTGTGAGACAATACCTCCTATCCCAATCCATTATTTTTTTCCAGGAACCATCTTGCGCAGTGCGGTCTTATATTATGATGCTGCAGAATAACACCTTTTCTGTTGAAAATCGCTGGGCACTTTTCTATTCATGATTGATTTACTCGATCCAATTGTTAGCAGTAAAAGTCTGCATTCACATTTTGTCCAGGTTTCAGGACTTCAAAATGAATGACTCCGCAAATACTCCACCAAACACAGAAAAGTGCTCTAGCTGTACTTCTTGGCAATTCATTTGGAAAGAGCTACTGCCTTTTTCATTTTCGATTATTATAGAGGACCCACTCTTCATCTCCAGTGATCAAGATCAAAAAACTCTTCTGCATTGCGCACTGAAGTAATAAGTTGCATCTGGTGGATCGGTTAGCTTTGTTTTCTTTGGACAGATTATGGGGTACCCAAACACCTGCTCTTCTTTACCAATCTGCTGCAAATGTTCTTGGATGGTCAACCAAGATTGGTTAAGAGCATTTGACTTTCTGGATTTTCTGACACAGATTTGCTTCCACTTCCCCCCCCCTTAACATGGCAATGTCTAAAGCTGTTGGTCTTTCTGATTGATATGAGTCAGAAAGATTGAAATTACTGAATTTGAACTTAGAAAACCACATTTGGTACTTTTGAATAACTAATGCATTTGGATAAATATTGCAAATGTTTTTGGTATCAACCACTGCATTACTACCCTTATGAAACTCAAAAAGCATAGAATGTCAAATATATACCTCTTCTGGGATTGCCATTTCACCTAAAATGGCAAAAAAAAAATTAAAGATTTAACTATTTATGAGTAAACAAGTCACTTTAACCTTAAAATGTCTTTAAGACGACTTTGAAGTACATAATGAGCTGATATATGATTAATGAATATTGACATCCACAGAAATGACATTACTTTCCGGTTCCCTTAATTTATAACCTAAAATCTTATGAGGATCATTCAATATTTAAACAGATAAATAGCTTTACAGTAAAAATTGCAAATTAAAATACTGCAAATTATTTACTTTTCCACATAATCTCCATCAACCTTTCTGCACCTATCCTTTCAATGAAGAATTCTTTACCTTGATCTCAAAGTCAGTTTTGTACTTTTTTCTTTAAACCTTCATTGTCAATGAAATAGATGCCACGAAAGCTTCCTTCATTGGACCAAACGGATAAAAATCTGAAGGAGAAAGGTCAGGGCTATATGGTGGTAGAAGCTTCTAACCCACTTTGCAAACAGTTTCCAGCATCAATTTAGCCATAAGAGTTTGGGCATTATTTTGAAGAAGAAGCATGCCTTTCCTCAGCCATCTCCAACATTTATTTTTCAATATGAATTTGACTTACTTCTATATCATGTCTAAGTAGTGTAGGTTGTTGATAATGTATTGTCTCTCCAATTAATCATAGAAAATAAAACCATGTGCACTCAGTTCACTGGCGATGTTTTTGCAACAATTTTTAAACTTTCTCACTCCTGCTTATAACATTTCCAATGGTTTTACACTTGCAGATCACAGAATGCTATTTATAAGTAGTGCTTTCTTCAGGTGAACACACCATCATAACTAAAACTTCCGGTTATGTTTACATAGTATAAATTGAAAAGTTGAAAAACACTCTTCGCAAGTTGCCAACTAACACTTACAAAGATTTCAATTGTCTGCATTATGAGTGTCTTTCACTAAAAACGTTTGTCTGTTTAAATATTGAATGATACCTTGTATATAACTGCCATATTACTATACAAATTAATACAAGGAAGCTTGAATATACTAAATTAATTAAAACTTAACAATATTTATAAACATAAATAGATGAATAATACACATCATATTTACCACAATAACATTCAGTTATTCATTATTTTTTTATAACTAAATGTTCAGAAAAAAGTTTTATCTTAAAGATTAAAGGTAAAAAAAAAAAAAAAAATTACATTAAGAAAAATAGCATTGGAATCCTCATCTTCTATATTTTCCACTAAAACTATGTCTGGTTTTTGTACTTTCAAAAATATCACAGTTGAACCAGTTGCTTGACTAAGGCTGTCATCAGATATTGAATGGGTTGTTGTTGTCATTGTCTGTTTAGAGTTAACATCTAAATAATAAAATAAAGACTTTTAATCTATGCATTAAAATACATTTTATTAATTTTACTGTTGATAGATAATCACAGAAAGGAAAGATATCGAAATAAATCTGAATCAAACAGTTTTAAAAAAACAATTACAATTGAGCCTTTAAAAAATGCAATAAAAAGTATCCAAATTTTAAGTAATTTAATTTATCACAAAAAAATTTTTTTTTCCAAGATATCAAAGCTTCTGAAAATAGAAAAAAAAGATGAAAAATAATACTTTATATTTTATTATAATTGAAATATAAAAGACAAATTCATGAACACATTTCACATAGTAAAAATTTCTCAATTTTTTACCAAAGTAATAGAATAAAATTTTAATTTTGATAAAGAATGCATTATTCATATATAAATATACAACTAAAAAACTTTTTACTGTGCATTTCACAAAAATAAGGCTTTCCATAGAATTTTAATTAATTTTGTTACATAAAAAGCTTATTTAGAAATGAATTTAGTTTGATTTGGTTTTATTAATGTCACACTAGAAGCAACACGAGGGCTATTAGCAACAAACTTCGTAATTTTGAATCTATGTAGAAATGAAAGAAAAAGAAATTTATTTCCTAATTCATGTTAAAACTAAATTATGTGAAACAGAATCATGCATATAAGAACTGTTCAGAATTCTGTTGAATAAAATTTACAGTTTTATGGTACATTTACATTATTCGTGTACATTGAAGTGTAAAAATTTTTGCTCCATTGTTTTTGGTGTTAACCAGTTTGTTATAAAGTAATTTGCTGAATGTGATGGTTTTAAATCCAGAAAAAATTGTTAAACCATGCCTGTCAATCCAAAGTCAGGTACTGCATTTTGATTGCAAATTAATAAATTCTGGAACTTCCACTAAATTAAAGATTGTTAAAATAGTAATTCTAATTAGAAGATAAAATTTACAACTTTAAATTAGGAATCTCATAAATTTAAGCCATTACTATCAAATACAGCCTTAAACTTATTTTTACATCCATTTTTATTTTTTCATATCTTGATTTCTTGACATATTTAATATTCTAAACAATAAAGATAATTTTTACTGACCTTCTCTTTATGAATCAATTTTATTTCAAAAGTAATACACAAATAGCACTACTGTCGTCTGGTAAAAGCATCGAAAGTAAAAGTTACATCAGTTGCCATTCAGACTTCCAAGCAATAAGTTGTTCCAATTTTTTTAAAAATTAATTAGCAATGGAACTGGCAGCACTTGAAGATCAAAGATTATACATTAAAATAGAAACTTTACATCACAAGAACCTTACTAGAATCCACAACCCTTTGTGTGAAGTGCTGACGAGTTAACAGTGGACCGCAGTACAGGGTTCATCACTTTGGTGAAGGTTGCGTAAACAAAAAGATGATGCAAGATCCAGATACATGAAAAAGATTGCTGTAGAACATGTGAGGAAATTTATAAAGTGACAGAAATATCAACATCAATCTTCCGTATTCTGAGAAAGCATTTAAAGAAAATAAAAATTTGTGCACAATGGGTCTCTTACTGCTTGACTGCTGAACAGAGGTAAAATCACCTCACCTGCACACTGTGAATTCTCTGAAATCCAGATCTGACATTGAACATCAAGTTTCCTTGCATCGAATAATTGCTAGAAACCAAACATGGGTTGGAGACTTCGAACTGAGTTGAAATCACAGTCAAACAAGTGGAAAACTCCATCTTCCCTATAATACATTTTTTCCCCCCTCAAACTCAGTTGAAGGCCAAACAAATGACTTTAGTTTATGATTACAAAGGCATAATTACTGCAGAAATTTCAGTGTGGGCAAAGTGTCACAGGCCTATGCTATCATACTTGCCTTCAACCAGTTTTTGAGTTCATCAGACTGACATTTCTAAAGGTGAAAGAACTTATAAAAGGTCAACATTTTTCATCTCTGGTCAACCTTAGTGGAGCCAATTACATAAGAACAAAGTTGATGCATTAGTTGGAATTGAAAATTTTCAACCAAATAAACATTTCAGCAAAAAAAATAAATAAATTGTGCATAACTTTTGAAATGACCTTATGTGTGTGTGTATATCGCATCAACATTATATATATATACATATGTGTATGCCTACAAAAACTTCTCCCGCTAGGTTTGTTCACTAAATGTGATAACTTCATGATGTTGTTATTTAGGTATGTTTTCATTATGTTTTAATATTCATAATAGTGTATATATATTGATTTTCTTTTGTTATGGAGATATCCAGGTTTTTATTCAGTAAAAGCTGAGGGTTAAGGTAGATCCAATAAAATAGCTAACCCTGCAATTCAGTCCTATGCCTTAATCAGCTACTTGAAATACTGTTAAATCGAAATTGATTTTCCTTAGGTGTTAAGTTTTTTAACCTCTACATAAGAAATTTATGCATATATTTTCATTAAGATTATAATATTTCATTTAATAACAAAGCATATTTATACACACACATACAAACATTGCTAAAAAATCTTAAAACTGTTTTTTTAGTCTTCATATAATTCACAATTCAAATTATTAATTAAGTCCATCCCCTCACAATTTTTTTTAAAAAAAATCTCACCTTCAAAAGCAATAATTAACTTTTTTTTCTAGTTCAGAAAATTGAAAAAATACATTACCTGTTTGATTTGTTGGAATTGCCGAAGAACCAGCAAAAAATTCTTGCAACATCATCACATAGTCCAAGCAAAATACAAATGAAAAGCTTGAAACAGTTGTTTGCACTGTAAAATAAAGAAGATTACCTTTTAGCAATCACTGAAATCAATAAAATTGGCTCAGATTCAGGGAGAGGTGAATTAATACAACAAACTAAAATAATTCTTAGAAAATGACATTTAAGATAGGTTTACCTCTTTTATCTCCTGAACTGTTTTGATTGAATTCAATATGAATCATATTGTTGGATGTATCAGAAGCTAATCGCTGCATCAATCTAAAAATGAATATTCAGGATAAATCTATTTTAAATAGATTATATGGTAAATTTTTATATTAACCATCTTATTGCTTTCCCAACAATTTTCAAGGGAATCATTTTGAAAATTAATTTACTCTCTCTATATAAATATAAACATTTCAATAAAATATGTAATTGATTTTTCTGAGAATGTAATATATCCTGACATTAAAACAATAATTCCCCCCCTCCAGAAAAAAAATCCGTTTTAATTTTCAAATATAAACAAGTTTAAAACATGCATTTAAAAAAAAATGCAGTTTTCGAAGCAATTTAAATGCAGAAATTAAGCAGTTAGAAGGTTAAAGGAAAACTAAGTAACACATGAAAAATTTGTATGATTTTAAAGTCAAAAAATTTAAAATAAGAAATTAAAGAAGATTAAATTTAATCTTTTAAATAAAACTATAATTTAAAGTATTTGTTTCACAATATATATATGTTCAACTAGTAGTTAAAACCCAACTGAATTAAAATTGAAAAATTACCTTTAAATTCTGAGCCAAGATGAACCTCATTTTTTTTTAAATGTTACAATTTTTTAAGCTAAAAAATATTAAGCAAATGCACTAGTTACAAATACATGCAGAAAAAACAAAACGCATTTCACAGTTTTCGAATACTTTTTACTAAAAATAAAAATGTTTTACACGAATTAAGTACTTAAACAACCAAATAATAATTATTATTAATACTAAAGAAAAATTCCAAAAAATAAAACAAAGCTCATCTTAATTTTTTAAAAAACATACAGAATAAAATATTAAATATTTTTCTTTAAAAAAAAATAATAAAGACAAATTCATAAAATAAAGTCAAATAAGAAATTATGAATTACTAAATTATTACAATATGGATTAAAAGAATACACTAACTACCAGTTAATAAATCATGTAGTTTTAATGAAAAATAAAAATTAAAAAAAAAAAAAAAACTAAAGAGCAAAGGAATTATATGAATGATTGTAACTTTTATATATATATATATATAACTCCATTTTAAACATGTAATTTCAAATATAACATTTATAATTAAGTTTGAGAAAAAAAAATTTTAAAAAATTCTGCAAATTACCTTTAAGTTGATAAAGTTTCATATTTAAAATGTGAGCTTTGCTTCTTTATACATGTTTTTAAATGTTTATTCATTTAAGTTTAGAAAACAAATATCAAAATTGATCTTATATGTTTGAAAAAATAATAGTTACTGACCTGGTTATACCAGATTTACGTGTTTTTCTAGTGTCGTCCAAATGAACATCAGTTAAAAATACTTGAGCTAACATTGAAGAATCTGTCATCATTTCAGCATGTGCTTCTAGAACTTTCACTTCTACTTCCGCCATTGAACAAGATCCTTTTCTTTCACAAACTCCAACAGTCTACACAAATATCATTTAATAAAAATATTCTAGAATACATATATATTAAAATAATAACATGCAAAATTATATATAAGTAACACCTTTACTTAGTAAAATGAAAAGAGGAAAAACACAAAAGAAAAGGAACTTGTGCATAAGTCTGACAATTATTTGGCCAAATGATGAGTATTCTTCAAATAATGGAAAGCAGGAAATAACAAATTAAGGGGGGGGGGCTATGATTAAAATGGACCCTATGTCCAAAACGAGTTGCCTTGCCAACCAATTATAGATGAAGATTCAGTATGTTTGGAAGATGTATCTGCATATGGGAACATATGCACTGAAGGTACAGCTATTCCTGGCAAAGTTGGAGCCGAATGGTAAAGCACTCAGTGAAAAACAGGTTTCAGTCTGTAATTATTTCACTACCATTTACCAATTGCTGACTACAATTTTTATAAGTTTTCAGACCTTTCTAAGGAAACCAGATGCAGACCTGAGTAAACTGGCTAAAGTAAATAGCCTTTCTTGTCGAATCACATCTTAGAGAAACATGAGACAAAAAGTTCAAACATGAGCAAAAATTGTATTAAATTTGCATGCACTAGACAGCGTGAGCACTAAGGTTGCCATGATGTCTTTAAACTGTTTAATAAAAACTGGAGGAATGATGCTGGTTACATTGCTGTAAGAATGAAAGAAATCTCCAAGGTGTCAGGGTGTAGATCACCAGACAATTTCAGTATAAGAAACATTCAAATCATCTTTAAAGGAAACTTGAAACCTCAACAGTACTGTCAGAAGCACATTCAGCCAGAGGATGCAAGTGTAATAGTGTATAGACTGCTTAGTGAATAATGAAATTGGCAGAAGGAGGTCAAACAAACTTCCATAGATCCACCTCTATAACATCAATATATGATGGATAGAAGTTAATCTATGGAGAGATTTCTTAAGTTGTAAAAATAGAAAAGGAGAGTGAGTTGTTGTAATATCAATAAAGATGGTATTGCTTTCATATTGTTTTCTTTGTTATTAATTAATTTGTTTTGTTTGAATAAACATTTTTTATGGAAAAAATTGCCAATATTTCCTTTATGGTTATGGGCCTTTATTCTTGAAGAATGACAAGTTTGAATTTTTGGACTCTACTCTGTTTCACCTTAACTTGGCAGCACTGGGAAAGATAGAAAAAATACTAATCCACTTGAAAAACCATCCTATCTTGTTTTGGATTTTCAAATAAAAAAATGAATAGAAATTTGTACAAAAATTGTCATACATGAAAGAAATTTTGATTTTAAGGATATATTTCCAGTTAATAACTTGTTTAAATGATTATTTTTTAATCTAAGCAAATGAATTTAGTCAAAACAATGATGTAATGGATTTTCAGTTTGACTGAAAAGCAGTTTTCAAGGTGACATTTCTGGCAAGCTTTTTACACTTCCAAGAAGGAATTTCATTGATCATGCTGCATGCAACATAATAGTGAGGAAAATCAATCCGAAATGGAGCCCAGAGAAACGTATTTAATGGTAATTCTTGACTTCAAGAAGAAAACCCTCCAGAATCTGTCAATAAGATCATTAAAAATATTTCTCAACTAAATACTGTTTCTAAAAGAAAATTTTTTCATTTGCAAAAAGAAAAGACATAAAGTTCCTTAAGTTCTCCTGGAAAAAAAATGACCTGGTGCAGTAAGTAAGCGAAGACTGATAGAGTATAACTTCATATTGTATTACATTCGACATAAAAATTCTTAGGTTTATATTTTATTTTTGTAGAAATGAGATTCTTACATTAGACAAAGTTCTGAAAGAAAGGAACGACGATACCAATATTTTTACGAGAAACATATGCTGCACTACCTTGTGTAGGGTATTGAAATACATGGGATTTTCATTTGAAAAAAGGGAAAAACAGGCTGTGCTTCTTAAAAAACAAAACATCATTTTATGGTTCAGAAATTATTTAAGAAAAATTAGGGAGTTAAAGAAAGAAAATGCATCAATATACTATATGGATTAGACCTGGGTGAATGAAGGACATTCTCAAAATCAAGGGTGGCAAGACACAAAAATTAAAAGCAGTTATGAAGTCTCTTTTTGTAATTTAACCATAGGTTTTATCACACCTAAATGCAAAGGTAGGAGTTATCATTAATATTTATATAAAAAATTAAATTGGTATTTTAGACGACCTTATGTTTTTTTTATTTGAAATGTGATAATACAAGCGATTTCTAATAACAATTCATAAAGCTTATTTAGAGATAAGCTAGACAATGGATTGGATGAAGATTTAAAATAAGATAGAAGTTTTTGTTTTATTGAGTGTTATAAATGAGCTAATAGAATTACAGATGTGAATAATGAAAAAAAAAAAATCATGCACATTTTTTCTATCATCACCAAAATTCAGCGAATCTCATTTATTATTGGTCACCCCCTTCTCCCAGTATAACCAAAGCTTCTATGACAATGGCTGTGAATTGATCACAGTAGCTTCTACTGTACTGTCAAGTTAAGGTGAAACAGTATAGCTAAAGATTCTGCGGCCATATCAACATGTCAAACAAAAATCCGGATCTCCAGCTATTTACATTTCATGAGTGGCTTCAATCATCAAATGTGAAAAGTTAATAATAAAAAGAAAAGGTCTATAGATTGACTGAGGTTGCTAGGATTATGTTTCAGAAAAGACTGACTTATTACACAGAGGCACAAGTGAAAAAGACAAGCAAGCATTAAAATTAATTAAAGAACATTTGTGCACGATTATTTATCAAGGAGTCAAGTGTCAATTTCTCACTCTCATTTGGATCATGACCGATGGGAAAGTTGCAAAGTGAATTCTAAAAAAGGATTTTGAGCTGACATCTAAATATGACAAAGGAAGCATAGGCATATGCTGTTAGTGAGTATCCAAAAAGAAGTTATTAATTGAAGAAGCAAGTTTTGATATACCTGAGCAATTCATTTGTCTCCAGCTGATTAGGAAACTGCCTTCAGATTAAGACAATCCAGTGCAGTTGCTAAGTGGTCTAGAGGACCACGAATTTAGCATTATGTAGATAGAGTTAACTCGTGAGCAAATCATGAATCATAATGCAGAAAAAGAGGCAAAGATGAAGGACTTGTTCTGATGTTGGATGCCTACCTAACTAAAACCTGAATTTCTAGTAAAGTCAAGAAGCAAGGAAATATTCATCACAGAGGAACCATAATGGACCCTCAGCATGGACATTCTTAAAGGTCATCTGCAACAAAAGCTTGTTTTTATTGCAACAAAAAAGGACACTTCACAGAAGATTGTTTCAAGAACAAGAGTAACACATAGAAAGTTGTAAAGAATACAATGGTATGTAAAGTGAAAGTACCAGAAGCAAGTCCAAGGATCAAGCATCATGGAGGATTCTTCACCAAAGTTAACGGAACCATTACTATGCAGTGCCAAATGATGGAAATAGCAATTTTGAAATTCTGCTTTAGATGAGTGGGTGATTGATTTGTTGGATTCTTCACATTTTTGTAAGTATCAAAAGTGGTTCAAGAACTTTGAAGAGCTTACTCCAACAGAAGCTCTCATTCGTGATAAAAACTGTACATCCGAAATACTTGGAGCAGGTGATATATTATTTTATACCAGGGACAAAAATGGTTTTGTATAAGTATATTAGATAAAAATTTAGTATTGAATTTTAAGAAGTATAAAACTTATTGTCATGACAATAAGTAGGTTTTATATAACGAGAAAGGGGAATGTTTTTTTTTTTAACTATTCCTAGAGTTGATATATTTTATATTCTCTATGGTATGCAGGCAAAGTGTTTCAAATCTTATAAAATATCTTTTAAAACTAATAGTTTAAACTACAAATTAGCTCACAGGTAATTTGGAAATGTAAATTTTAATTTATGAACTAAAATGAGTAAATATTCTAGTGTGACTGTTTAGAAAACTTAAAGGATAAACCTGAATCTTGTGTATGTTGATATACTGCTAAGTGTACTAGAAAGTGTACTAGAATTACTTTAAAATTTCAGGCTCCTGTATTTACAAATTATTTGTTAGATAAAGTACTTTTGAATGTGAGGAGACCTTACTAAGTAAAATCTTTAAATGGAAAGTCATAGATTTGATATGTAATTGATTATTATACTCTATATGCTATTGTGTATATTATTGAAAGTATGTCATGTTTTTACATGTTTGAAAGGGTACCGTTGCTTTTACAGAAAACCAGTTAAATAGAAAAACAAATTCTTAAAATTTTGTAGTAAAGAATTTGAATATTTTCTTAAAGCATTGGGTATAAAAGCCAAAAGAACGTCTGTATATTTTCCAGAACAGAATGCAGTAACAGAAAGATTCAATTCAACTATTATAGAAGGAATACAAGAGAACACATTAAGAAAAGTTTGCTTGAATTTCCATCAAATGTGATGGGAAACAAAGCATTTTTTTTTTTTTTTTTTTTTTTTTTTAAAAAAAAAAATTTTGAATTGGGATCAATTTGATATAAATCTGTAGCATACATATTTGTTCCAACATGAAAAAGAAATTTACGACTTTTACTACTTAAATTTTTTAGAATTTTACTTATTACCTCAGTCATATAATCATTTCAAATAAACACAAAATATAGCTTTATTTTTGTCATATAATAAACTTGATTTATATTAAAACAAAATTTCCCTCTAAAATCCGATATACTTTCAAAACATGCTTTTCAAAAATTATTCATACACTAGTAATTTATTAAATACGAGGAAAATTTAAATCAGAATTTTAATATAATCTGAAATTCTATAGTATTTTAAAATAAAATCAATATATCACTACTTTACATTTTAGTATATAAGCAAACTTGATTCAGGGCATGAACCAAAGAAGATAAAAAAAATCCTGATATATAGCAAACAGATGAAAAAAAAAAGAATTTAATCCTTTGAAGAGTGGTATATAAAAAAAATTAAATTTTTACTAAAATTCATCTTATATACATTAATAATGTTACAAGGACACAATATCAAGCAGTAAAATTAATTAATATTTATTTCCTGATTTTTAAGACCCAGTATATATAATATACCAATGCCCTCGTAGGACATCTTATTTGTACACTCACTGTTTCATATTCTTTCAAAGAAATAATAAATATTTTCAGAAAAAATATATTATTTTAGTTAATTTTGGAAATATTAGGATCTGAAAACATTTTTGAAAAAAATTAGAACTTTATGATGTTGCATTTTTATTTCTAAGAATGATAATTTGTGTGAAAATATGTCAATTAATTTAAGTATAACTTTTCTATACATATATAATTTTCATAGTTTAATGATAAAACTATATTATAAACCTAATAAGCGAAATTTGGTTGAAATGTAAAACAATTTTATTTAAAATAAGGCATATTTTTATTGCACACAGACTGCAGTAAAATTTTCTTCCCCACTTGTTTCTGAAGATAACTCTGTCCATCAGAAGGGAGCTCTTCAAACAAAGCAAGTTCTTTCTCAATCGAAAGTCCCAATGTAGGCATTCTTTTAAAGATATATTTTAGAATATACATATTTAAAAAAAATTAATTAAAACTAGATTATAAAGCTATTTTAAATAAAATTTGAATTTTTCTGAAATAATTGTGAACACTATTGTACGAAATCTGAAACAGTCTAGAGAAGAAATGAAAACATAAATTCAATGAATGCTAGATAAAACTAAAATTCTGTTCAATGTATGGTCTCTGTAAGAGTTCAAAAACCAGCCGTCCATGGTAATTGAACGTATTCAGAACATACCCTCCCACATGTAATGATCAGATGTGCCTAACAAACAAACAAAAAAAGGCCAGCCCTCCTTACCCTGAATTTTTTACAGGAAATATACTCAATTCTTTTTCTTTCTTTTTAATCTCCACTATAACAGATTTCCTAGATCTTTTAGTTTAGATAGAAATATCCCTTCTTTTAAGATTCATATCTAGTACCATATGCCGAGAACTCTGTTCTTTTTTACAAAGCGGGTATCTCTGCTGTTTGTAATACCAATTATCAATTATTTATATATCAGTTTACTTAGACTCCTTGATAAAGTCTACCGCTAGATGCAATAAGCTCCTATTACCATCCCTCTTTTGTTGACAGCTTATCCTTTACTTTAACCTCATGCTAACATTTTATGGCTATTATCATTAACAAGTCTCATGTCTATCAATGATGACAAGTCCCTAATCTGTTGCCTCCAGCTTGTTTTGCCTTAGATGCCTTCAAAGGTAGTATTACCGTCTTTACCAAAAACTATTACAAAACCTCCATCTTTGCGTTTTTCGATTTTTTTTGCAATATTTTTGGTTTTCAGATATCCTTTTTTACCTCAGTGCTTTTTTTTTTGGTGGGCATGCACTATGCTGATAAATTTATATTCCTGTTTTAAATTTATTTTCTTAGGAGAATAATTCTAATTTTTGATACATTGGAACTCGAAAACATATTTATAACTTCTATCTTTCACTGTAACAAAGCAAACCATCACATCGGTCTGAATCGAAAATTTCAGTGCCCCATCTGTTGCTCACTAACACTCTATGAGCTCTATGGGCAGTGATACCACTTCAAAATTTTATACCACTTAGTTTAGATTATGAAACCAATACCTTATATATTTTGTTTAGAGTAATTAATAGAATTTACATAAAGTTTCAAACATCAAGATTGGATAGCTGATAAATTTAAAATTTTCAAATCATTTCAAAAATTTTCTGTGAAGCATAAAACAACCACTTGTTGGGAACTTTCATTCGATTCAAAACAATAATTTTAATAATTATTTTGCATGCTTCTGCCATCTAATTTAAGGAAGAAAAAAAAACCATAAGCTTCAATTTGAAGATAAATGTGTGGGGGGGGAAGCAAACTTCACATAGATTTTTAATGTGCTAAATATATGGCATAAAAAATATAACACTGCCCCTGGAAGGGTTAAACACACATAGAAATACATAGGTCATCCAGAAATTTTGTTTCTCATGCCTCCAACAGATGACACTTCCTGCTCGCTTGCATCAATGTCACTATAGCAACCAAAAATGTTGACTTGCCTTCCTTTTTTCACCAAATGAAAGGTGTGATCAATGATAATATACAGAACATAGTACTGATAAAAGAAAAAATTATCTATTGTATCTAGAATATGGGCCCTATGTTGCATCATTAGGATCTCCATTTTTAGTTACAGTAAGTAAAATGTCCCTGATGATGAGCTCAATTCCTGGTTGATAACAACCATTTGTAGCAGGTGCTACAGCACAATTTGGAGAACAATCACTGTACAGCTATCAAACTCAGTAACCCTTTCCAGTAGATATCTCAATCCTTGTTGCATGAAATTGTCACAAAGAACCTATTTCAGGCGGGCGCAGAAGAACTTCACACAAAACTAAATGTATTAGAGCAGCATCAACTTTTCTGCAGCTGTACCATAATTAAGTTCCTCAACAGGATTGTCACAAAAAATGAGATGGGAATTTGCTCATCACTTCATCCCAGAAACCAAGGAACAGTTGATGCATATTAGCAATACAGTGAATCCATCAGAATCAAATACAAGTATAATGTGTCAACATGGAAACTAAGTGCACACAGAGAGACCAGAGAGCATTCTGCTCATTGACTTCACAAGACTGCTATGGTGAACACTGACCAATACTGTGTAAAACAGCAGAAATTGCAACACACTATTCAGAACGAGATACATTGGATGCTCAGTGCTGGTGTTATATGTTCCAAGATCATACTTAGCAACATACAGCACAAAGGATAAGCATCTGTTGCAGGAATCTACTAGGAGGTATTTGACCATACAACCTATAGATCTACTCTCCCTCCCATCAATTTCCATTTTTCCTTGTATCTAAAAGAATTCCTCCTCGATCAGCAGTTTTTCAATGATGAATACATGGATATGCTGTCACAAGCCAACTTCTATCCTACACAGTGGATTTTTGCAACAAAAGAATGCAAGAATTTATCCTAGACTACGGCAAGTGTTACAATTTTATGGTTTTTATATTCTGAAGTTAATAAAAGATTGTTGAATATGTTCCAATGTTTCTGTTTACTACCTGCAGGAAATTTACTTTCTAGATGCTGCTCAAATAAAAGTAAATAAAATACACAGTTATAATGGCTACAAATACAGTACAATTCTTTACACAGTTAAAACGGTTACAAATACAGTATAACTTTTTATATTGATCTTTCAAAAAAATATACATATTTTTCATTTCAATTTTTTTTAAAATTAGTATTACACAAAGTCCTTATTCCTTAATTAAATTACAATGTCTTCCTGTTTTTAGATATTTTAAATAAATTTCAAAAACAACTCTAAATTTTGTAAAATATTTACCAGAGGTGTATCTCCATGGCACAAAGTAACTAGAACACTTCGTAAGACAAAATTAAATTTAAACCTTCGATGTACTTTTACAGCAACTTCAGAAACAATGACACTCTTTTCTGATGGATGAGCAACTAAATAAAAAAAATTTTTTTTTTTTTTTAGAAATCTCATTTTATATTAAAAGTGAAATATTTTAAAGTACCATATGTTCCAGCAGATAATGCACTTTTAATGCAAAAAATAATATCAAAATTTTATGGATGTACATTATATGCCAGATAGATTTGAAAATAAGGTAAAGATAATCCTAAAAAATTGGATTTTTACATGTGCCTAAATGCCATAGAAATGTTTTTTGAAATTATAAGTATGCATTGAATGCCAGAATATATGGCAATAACAAAATGAATGAGAATTCATTAGGATTAATTTTGAAATGCAAAAGTTTTTCACTCAATCTACAGGAGAAAAAAAAAATATTCTAAAATCTTAAAAAAATTACAAAGCTTATTTATAGTTACATAAATGGAACATTTATGAAAATGATTTTGAACTATATATTCTTAATATTGAACTTATTCCCTTTTTTTATATAAATATTTAAACTGGAGAAAAAAAAAAACCTCTGGATCCAATCAAGAGTGTATGATACATAGCTGATAATCTGAAGTCCACATGAAACTTTGTAAACACATAAAATTCAGCATAAGGACATTTTGTAAAAGAAATGAACACTATACATCAAATTCATTTTTTTTCTCCTTCTACATACTTGCAAACACAAAAACTAAAACAACCTTACCTAATTACTACGGGTGATTCTCTTTCAAATAAAATGTAAACTTTATATATGTATAGATTACTTAATTTATTTTAAAAAAATACGGCTACTTTATATTTGTTTATAACATCAGAGCATATATATTTTCTCAAAAAAAATATGTAAACACATTTAATCCCTTTTTCAAATAAACTTCTAACCCTACTGTGCTTGGAAGGTTCTCTATATTTTATTATATTTATATATTAATTAGTTATTATATGATTTTAGTTTGCCATTATCATAGAATCTTCCTTCACTTTACCAGCATAATACATCATTCGAAGCTAACACTTTGATAAAAATAATGACTGAGAAAGAGAAAAGGACCGAATGTTTAAAGTGAATTATTACTCAATTTTCACAACTGTCATAACAAATTTTAAAAACTGCCCATTGCTTTTTTGTTTATGTAAGTCTAGAATAATTGCTTTTTATACAGATTAAAAGATATAACCTTTAAATCAGGCTAAGATCAAATTTAAATATTTAATCTTTTCTTGTGTTGTAGACTCATAAACACATGGCTTTAGAAACTTTTTCTTTTACAATATAAACTATCAAAACCATTACTCAACATTTGCTAATTAAAGTGTTCTCCATTTCAAATCCACTCAAAACTAACTTCTGCTCTAATTTTTTTTTATCAATTTATAGAAATAATGAAATAAGAAAAATTATTAAAAATTCTTAAAAGTAATAATTATATTATTAAAACATTGTCATTAGACTATTAGATATTTAAGGAGATGATAACTAAGTGCAACAACCAGAAAAAATTTATAACTGATCAGATAAAAACACTTATGAATTAATTTATTATTTATGAGTTAATTACATTTAATTTTAAATATAAAAAATGATTAGCTCAGTATTTTGCAGAAGTATTTAAAACATTTAATAAAAGACGTATATCTTGCCTTTTATTTTCTTTTTAAATTAGCTTACCTGTTGTTATTTGTGTTTTGCTGTCAACAGGTTCAGTTACAACAGGTATTGCAGTTGATTGCCTTTCAGTATCAGTTTCAGTTAAATTTTCATTGAGAACACTCATAATTGTGTAATAATCATCTTGACTTAAAGTAATCTAAAAAGCAAAGAGTAAGAACTTTTTATTTGTTTGTATCCCATACAATAAAAATATGTCTGCATTAAAAATTTATGCAAAGTTAATCATAGGAGAAAAATTATTATAAGTTTTTGATAAAAATATTTCCATTTCATAAATATATTGAGTAAAATATGGGTAATAATTTGAAATAGTAATTATTAATAGAGCATAAAGTAAAAAATGAACCAAAGTTGTTTTTCTTCTTTACAAACAGTATTTGATAAAATATTTCCATTGCATAAATAAATTCAGAAAAACATGGTTAATAAATTCAAATAGTAATTATTATTAGTAAACAATTCCCTATCCCTCTCCCTTCTTTTTTTACAAATATTTTGAAATCAAATTTAGTATGTTTATTGACTTCTCCCAATCCACATTCCCACAATTAAAATTAATATTTTGAACACTAAAAAAATAATTTATTTAAACAAATTCATTCAAAAGTAAGTATTTATTAAAAAAATATTTATTTTACCTCTAATGATTAAAAATTCTCAATATGGTCAGCCTGTCATTTAAAACCTATATATAAATATTGCCTGTCATTTAAAACCAACATTTCAAATTTTTTGTTGAATCATTTAAACTACAAAAAAATATTAAATTTTTTAAACAAAATACTTAATTCTTCATGAATTCAATAAAATGTTGGTAACTACTTCTATCAACACAGATTTAAAAATTCAGCTTTTTAATATGTTATTAGAAAAATAATTTAATTTACCTTTACAGCTGCAAGTTCTCCAGTTATATGTATTTCTGGCTGCTCAGTGTGCCAACCAAATGAATGGTTTCTAGTGATATCTAAACTAAAGCTTACAGGATCTAATATCAAACATTCTGCAGTAACATCTCCAGTGTCAGGCTTTACAATAGCTCTGTATCATAAAACAAAAAAACTATATTATTATACTCAAAATAACAAATTTTTCAATCACATTTATAACAAATAATTTTTCTCACAAAAAAATATAGCAATAACTTTTACTGAAAATTTTAAATCTTTATAAGAAAATTAAGCTCTAAATAAAATTTTACAGTATCTTCAAAAGAGCAAATACACCACTGCAAGTGCTTCCTCTAGTTTTCATATGTACTCTGGAAGTAGGCAATCACAAGGTTATTCAGATGCCTATCAAAGATGCTTACATTGCTTTAATTGTCCTATTAATGTGATATCAGGCATTTATTTGATCTCAGGGATCAAAAAGAAGTTTATTAGAGCCAGATCTACAATGTAGGCTCATTGATACAATGCAGCAATATTGATTTTGGCACCTTCCTCACAATTAATAACAAGTCATTTAACACATTTTCATAATGGAGCCATCAGGTATCAGCAGATTCTCTTTCAATGCAGCAGATACTAATCCTCAAACGTTCAAGCCCTTCTAAGTAAAAATTTTCAATTAACAGTTTGCCTAGCAGAAATAAATTCTTTAAAGAGGACACTTTTCACTTCAAAAACACATTGAACACTGTTCCTTTTGATGTCTTCCTTTGCATTTTTGAATTTATTGCATCACTCAAAAACACAGGTTCCAGACATGGCTTTGCTCTGGTAAGCATCACAGATCACACTGAAAATCTCCCTAGAAGATATGTTCAGTTTAATGCACATTTTTTTTGCACAACACTATTTTATTGTTTACTGCATTTTTAGCATTGACACAAGCACAAAACATATATTCACTTTGCGTATAATCTGCTCACACCAAAATCTCAGAAGAAGGCAAAAAGGTGCACTTACCCTACACCATACACCTGCTACCCATCTCAACCACTGAGACTGCTCTCCACCCCTGTGTATCAATGGGAAAAGAAAGTCCCAATATTTATAGAATAAATTCTGTAAATAACTATGTATATAATTCAAACACATTTCCAAGTCAGAAGCAAAGGATGAGGCAGTCTATTCTTCAGCCACTCAAAAAAAAAACATTTTTTTTTTAAATTACATAACTGAATGTTTAACTTAGTTTAAAATCAGATTTTCACAATGGATAAAAAAGAAAGAGAGCATGTCAACAAGAGTCTTTTATGTATATTCAAGAAGCACGGGGGGGGGGGGATTTTGTGATATGGTATCCTTTCAATACGCTTTTGTTTCTAGTGGACAGAATTATTAAAACATATATAAAAATAATTCCTTACAGCGAACTAAAATCTAAAATTTCATAATTCTCAAGAATGTGTTTTAATTAATTTAAAATTGCAATTGCATTATGACATATTATTTGTAAATTCCTTGTTTTCATATATCCAAATATCACCTCAAAACAATAAGTTACAAATAAGTTTAAACATTTTTCATAACTTATAAAAAGTTAAAAATATTACCTAAACAACTGAAGATTAGTTAAATGTAGACACATTTTTTCAAATATTGCTGGCATACCCAATTCATTCCTCTTTTCACCAAGAGAAAATTTATTTAATATTTTTAAAACTCCAAGGTCAGCAACAATTGCATTATCTGATGAAGAATTTTGTGGAGTGATGATCACAGGAGCTTCAATCACAATGTTCAATAATATTCTCACTGATTTCTCATACACTTCCTCCATGTTTTGTTTTGCAATTTCAGCTGCAACAGCACTTGCTTCTGCAACTTTATCTTTTGCAACTTGAAAATGGTCTAAAAAGAGCTTCAAATACACAAGAAATTATGTAACAAACAAACAAAAAATCACAAGAAATTATATAACAAACAAACAAAAAATCACAATGAAATTATGTAACAAACAATTTCTTAAATGTTTAAAAGTATAATACATGAATACTAATTAAAAACTTGATTTACTCATCCAAACAAAATAGTTAAAGAACAAAATAGTTAAAAATCCAAGATATATACAAAATTTTAAAGAGGTACATTCATATGTTTTTTTTTTTTTTTTTTATTAAACAAGTTTGTAGTACATAAAAATCAATTATTGTGAAACAAAGAAGAAAGCACCTTTTTGTTTCTGAGCATATCAGCTCAACACATTGCAAATATAAATGAAAATTTGTCTTCAATACAATATAAGACATATTACAAAATTAAAACCTTACCAATAAAGATGACACAAATTTATTTAGAAATACAATTTTCATTCTTCCAAAGCTGACATTTACACTCATATCAACAGCAGACATGTCAAAGTAATTTTCATCTTCAGTAGCATTATTAAACATAATGAATTTTACATCCAATACTTCTCCTGCAGTGGTAGTAATAATCTGTGGAAAAAATATTTAAAATGTTGATAATAAAATAATAATAAATTTATAAAAATTTTATAAAACACTAAAATTATCTTTCAATTTTGGAAAATATAAGAAAAAATATTAAGTTAGAATATCTTGAAATACGAAAATATTCACCAATTAAATTGATAAAAATAATTCAATAGTTTCATACATTCTTGAAAGAAATAAAATATTCACACAAGTTGTATATTGTTAGTTATTCAGTTAATTTGTATTTTAATTATACTATTTTTGAAATATTCTTTTATATTGAATTGACATAAAAAGTAATATACATATGTTAACTTTTAAGAATAATCCACACCTTGATAAAAATGAATTTTTTTTTCCATTTTTGTTTCTATTGAATCTGCCAGAATATCCATCATTCTCAAATTAACAATTAATAATAAATATTATGACTCATAAAAATTTAAAGATTAATCAATTTAAAAATTCTGCCAAAATATTTCAATCATCACCTGGGGATATAAAGCTCCCTCTGAAGGATCAGAAACAATGACATCTTTAAGAGAAGCAAAAACACTGGTTTTTGACTTCTGCATAATAACTGAAGTATTCATTCCTAAAAATAGAAAGAAAAAAAATCAATATATTGCATAAATTACATTATTTTTAAATATAAATATTAATTTTTTTAATATGGAAAAAGAAGGGCCTAAAATGTACCTTTTATTCTAATATCTGTCAAATCATACTTTTTGTTACAAATAATTAACCTGATGGACTCTAAAGCAGCATTCAACTTTAGATCAATAATTTGGGATTCAATTTTCTTTTTTGAAGCTAAAAAAGAAGACAAGCTATGAAATGTTACAAATATGCAAGATATCTTTCTTTAGAAAATGGTTTTTAATTTAACATAATGTAATACGAAATTAGAATATTTATACAATGTTGAATATTAAATACTTGATTTATGTGCAGATTTTTCTTCACTAGATGTCCTTTTTTTAAATGTAGATATTTCATTTGTAGCTTCTGTAGGTTCAGGTTTTTTAGAGATTGGTTGGACATTTGACAAAATTGAATTGGTCAAATCCATCAGGCTCAAAATTGCTTCTTGATGTAAAATAAAATCAATAGATCTGAAATTAGCAGATATAGTCTGTAATGTGGATTCATGCAAAGTTTCAAAATCAGGAGCTTTTTTATTCACCTAAAACACAAAATTATACCAAATAAGATCCTATGATTACAAAAGTAACAGTTAAATAAAAAATAAACACTACAATTTAACTTTTACAAACTTTTTTAATCTCACTCAAAAGTACAAACATATTCATTGTACAAAAAAAAAAAATTGTATTCTCAGTGTTAAATAAATTTACGAAAGATCTATTTGTCTATGATGTAATTTATCAATATATATATATATATATATATATATATATAAAGGATACTATATCTTAGAAGTGCTTTAGGTAACACAGTTTTTAATTTTCCACACATTAAATTTCAATATATATTCATAATTTAAATATTGTTCAAATTGAAAAACAACACAGATCCATACATTAGTTTGGTACAGAAATCTTCAATAAAATATGCTCTAAAAAATTATTATTATCAGAAGATTTCTTTCAACATTCCTCAGATAATTATTTCAGTTAAATATCCAATAAACAATTATCACAATTTTTAATAAAATATTCATTGAACTTATCTAATACCACTACATATCTATACTTACTGATAAATACTTCAATGTAAATAAATGTTCATCTGAACCTTTTGTGACAGAAGAAATTATTTTTAATGGTTCTCCTTTTGGAGCTGAAATTTGAAATTAAATAATTAGTATTATATCATTAAAAACTCAACCATTAAAAAAGAAATGTAAAATAATGTCAAGAAATAAAAATAAATTGATTTAAACTAAGGTAATAAGCTAAAATAAAAAAAAAAAAAAAAAAAAAAAAAAAAAAACAAGGAAAATTATGCTTGAATAACCAATTTCAATAAAACAAGGAAAATAATTTTAAAATTGTTTTCTCTTTATTTAAATGTGCTGAGAAAAATTAACCCAGTTTCATAAAAATTAACATTCATATTTGTTTTTATATAAAATTAATCAATTAAATACAATTTCAAAACTTTATAATACATAACATTACAGGAGGGTTTAAGTAAGTTTCAATTGTATTAAATAAGTATTTTAAATATACATATAATATAAACATTAATAAGATGTATCTCATTTAAATATACTTACTAGAAAATTCAGAATGATCAAGAATAATTCCTCCCAAATAAATATCAGCTATCATATCAAATGTCCGCATAACCAAACCAGCTCCAAAATTATGAAATGCAAACTTAAGCAGGTTAACATCTCTTTCTTCTTTTGCTCGAGATATGGCAAATGAAAACTAAAAAAGGAAAATTTTAAGAATATAGAAATAAAATAAATTGTTATAAAACTTCAGCTCTTAAAAATAAAAATTACAAGAAATATTTTACTTTAATAACAGTAACACACAAAACAAAATTAAATTTTATAAACTGTTTGCCTAACTGAATTTTTACACAAGCTCTAACAAAACAGAGTTTTTAAAATTATTCTATACTAAACAAATTTACAATGCAATTTTTTTTTTTTTTTTCACAACTGCTTGCTAAACATAAAGTTTTAGAACCATTTTACTAGATTAAAAAATAAGCTATTTCTAATTTATATAGTTTTGTATTCATACTGCATCATAAAAGAAGTGAAGTGCAAAATAAAATTAAATATTTTCAATAGAAATTATGTATAATTTTTATTCTCAAATATTACATTAAAAATTGGAAATTTTTAAATAGATAAAACATATTAAAATAAAAAATAGCAATATTAATTGTAAAGATATCTTACTTCATGTATTTCAAATTTTAAATCTAGACTGGTACTCTGTATTGGTAATGCCTTTTTCTGTTCAATTGTCATATCTTCCTCAGCTTCTGATGACAAATCTTTTATATTTTTCACAGCTTCCTTCTTTATATCTCGTACAACTTTCACATTTACAAATTCAGCAGCAACTGCCGCAGATGACTAAAAAGCAAGGCAATGAGTTTTAATTAGTATTTTCAATATTCTTTAAAACAAATATGTGTATAATTACAAAAATATAATTATATATGAAAATAAAATGCAAAACATTCATTTTGTTTTCATCAAACTTGAACTGCAATCTGTGCTTAAAGACAACACTTTTTAAATTTAGATACATTTATGTTAGCAGTTGATCCATAAACTACTGAAAGATTTCTTTGCATTTTATTTTTAAGAAAATATTTTCTCAAACAATATTTGAAGGTATAAAGGCATCCTTTTATCACGCAATATCTTTTTAAAATTCATTTTTGTTCCCTTTCCTCTCTTTATGCATAAAAAAGACCCTGCGAACAGACATAAGAAATGAATAAAAATTAAGAATTACTTCTAACAAAATTTAAGTATCAGTCAGTAATAAAAGTAATATGTATGTTTTAATCATTTAAAAAAATAAAATTTAAATATAACTATTCAAATCCAGAAATTTGTTTTACAATTTTCTTTCCTATCTAAAGTAAAAAAATAACAATGAAATTTATTTTCACACCTTCCAATAAAAAGGTAAAAATTAAATTTTAACTATTAAATGCCTCAAAAAAATGACTATGAAACTGTCTATAGTAAAAAATGTATACTTAATGACAAAGTTATTTAATTTTGTTCATAAGTATACTCAATTATGCAACATAGATTAATATGGTTGCTTTTAAAAACATTGAAACTTCATAAAAGCTTCAAAGTGTAATATTTCAAGAAATTAGATTAAGGAAATATATATATATATATATATATATATATATGAAAATATAGCAGAAGCTGCAACTAAAAAAAGACCATATAATTTTTTTTTTTAAAATAAGACTCATATTTTTTTAAATATATAACACATTTTATTTTTAAAAAAAATTTTTTGATGATTACATACCACAATAGGTCCTGGAATTACTTCAACAGATGGTTCACTTTCAGGCAATGGAATGCTAGTACTTATTTTCACTAAATTAAATATCTGCTTGTCAGAAACTACAATTTCTAATGAAGGAAGAACCCCAACAATTTTCATCCTGAAACATTGAAAATATGTATAAAAATAAACCATTATTAGTATATAATTTAATAAATATGCATCTTATTCTCAAGAGAGATTTTACTACATGTTTAACACATTTAGTAAAATCTAAATGTGTTAAATGTTTACTTATCTAAATGTTTATTTATTTTTTCCACATAACAGATGGCTAATTATTGTATAATTACTATCTTATATATTCTGACAATGATAACAAGTTTTAGTTACCTGCTTGTTCTTAAATATAAATTTTAAAAATCAATACTGTTTTTTAAAAAAAAGCAAATATTAAAGATAAAAAAAAATAACTATTAAAATAATTTTGCTTAAGTATTTGAAGACCAAGATCTTAAGATCACATTTGCAGCTTAAAGTAACAAGATAAAAATTAAAAAAAAGCACTATAAATACTCTAATTTCCAATTTTCACACACATACAGACTAAATATTTTAAATATTAGTAACAACTGTGAAGTTTTCAATAGGAAAATGGAATAAAAAACAATTAACATATTTTTAAGAATTTTTAAAAAAACATTCATTATAAATTAAATAAATTTGAATCTAAACAAATTATAAATAGTTATGCTTTGAAGTTTATTAACTAGTATTATTTGTGCAACAATCATTGAAAAAAAAAACATAATACCCAAAAAATATATGTAACATTAAACATACAAGCATAAATAAAACATGAAATGCATACAAAAATTATATATATATATATATCAGCATAACAATAAAAGAATTTATCATGCAGATTTTAGCATGAATAATATGATAGTAATTAGTAACAAATTTTAACTATAATTGGTCACAATTATATTGAGATAACTGCATATATTTTATGTGATCCCTTCAATTAATCAATCAAAATTATGTTACCTTCAAAAGTTACTTTTAGATAATTTTTTTTAATTTTATACCAATTAAGTATTTAGTATTATTCTAAAAAAACTTAATAATCTTCTCAGTCTATAAATTGTTCACAGTTCTTCACACAGAAAGAAAATGAGTAGTTATTTTTCCCAACCAAAGATAGAATTAAATTTTAAGAATACTTCACAAATAATGGACTTACTTAGGCAACCTGGGATCAATCGTAACTATTGACTGATGAAAATCAATGCTGATTGTTAAGGGATACAATAAGTGATGAGAATCATCTAATTTACCAATGAAGTCTTTCCAATCATCACCTAAAACATTTTAATGAAAGGAAAAATTCAAATATGTTCCTTTACACACATAAAAATACAACCACACTAAAAGAGAAGCATAATTGACAATGCAATCTTGTAAAAAAAATTTTTTATTTGACTGATTCTCATTATATATTAATCTCATATTTTTTTCTTTTGCAGTTCTAATAATATATAACACGTCATAATAATTAGGGTTTTTTTTAAATGAAAAAACATATTTAAAAAGTTGCAGAATAAAGATAAGAAAAATCACATTAAAATACAAAACTGGTTAAAATAAAATAGTACAGAATTTTACATCTAAACATATACATTATTAAGAAAATGTGTAACTATTAACAAAATATATTTAAAGACCATTTAAAAATTTCATAAGAAACAGGTTATAAGCTCACAATGATAAATTCATAAAAAAATTTATTTCATTTCAAGGAATTTTTACTAATTTTAGCACATTTATAATACAGATATTTGTTCTATTAACTTCACATTTATATTACAACTTAAAAAAAAAAATAATATACCTGATTCTGTAAGAAGAATTTCAACATTTCTAACTGATATATCAAATTTATCATAAGCTTTATCAATCATAGTTGATAAAACTTCATCCTAGAAATATAAATATTAAAAAAATATTAAAAATATTATAAAAATATGTAGCTAACTTGTAATCATTTATATGACTTTTAAACACAAAATTGTTATTTTTTGAGAGAATAAAATATTTTGAAAAATTATTTTTTAATGAAGTAGCAAGAATACATTTATGCTTTACAAAAGCAGAAAAATAGATCATACAAATTTGAATAATAATATGGCTAGGAAAAATACTATATGATGCAAAATAATGATTAAATTCAGAATATCTCATATTATTTTAAAGAAGTAAACATAATATAAATTCCCTCGGGTGGTTCTTTATTAACAAAAGTTAATACAATCAATCTTGTAAATACTTGTTAAAATCACATGTATTTAATAGTAAATTTTTCCAAAACTAAAATTTTCCAACTTTTTAAATTTATGGTACCATATCCAGAATATTGAATTTTCTGAAATTTTTTTTTTATACATTCCTGATATAATGTCCTAAATAGAGAATCAATTTTTATAAATGTATCAAATAATAAAAATAACAATTCTCATATCTAAGTTGTTTATGAAAATATCTTCACATTAACCTTTACATAAAGTAGTATATTTATTCATATGAAAATATGATTTGATTCAAATCATTTTCGTATGAATAAATACACTTCTTCCACATACATATTGTAACTGTATAGCCTTGATTCTACTTCTTGTAAAATAAAGAAATTTCTTACTGAGATTCTTAGTAATTAAATTACGATGAAAATAGTTCATCATTATACACTTCGATTAAAAACATTTTCACACTTCTCCTTTGACTCAAAGGGGGTGGGGACTACTTTTGAAAGAATTTTCACTTCTTATAATATATAATTTGTAATCAATGCAAGCAACTAATTACTACTGTAAATTAATACCATACACAAAGAAATAAAAATTTCAACACATATGAATCAGCACTTAGAAGTTGCTGAAAAAATTCTCAAAACAATTTGAAACAATATTAAGAAAAAACAATATAGAATCACCCATTTCAGGATAAACTTTCTCATCTTCAATTTTAATATAAGTTATAATTTTTATTTTTTAATAGTACTAGCATATACTTATATAAATAAAGTAAAATATAAGATATTTCAATACAAATATATATTTAATTAAAAAATTAATAATTTTAATCAATAGATAATTTTAAGAATCATTTAATAATTTTTAACTGATTGATATTTAATCAAATACAAAACTTTTTTTTTTTTTTAAAAAAAAAAGTTATCATACATCAGTGCTTCCTGCTCTAACAAGACTACTGACAGTTGGTGAAGTAGGGTCTCTCTTATGACTATCCATCTTGAAATTTCCGAGACTGATAACAATCAGAGATGAGTTTCTGCAAAATTTAAAGAGAACACTTCTATGAGTAACTTACATATATATTATATGTATGTATATAAGCTACATAAAACTTTAAATTGAGTTTATCATTCAGCAAAATAATTTACAGATTTCAATAAAAAAGATAAATTTTTATGACTTCTTTTTTAAATTATATTAAGTGCTAAAATATATTTAAATTATTTAAATATTTATATTATTTTTACATTTTATAGTATGTCAAAAAAGATTGAAAAACTATAATAATTTTGTATAATATTCAATAATTTGACTAAAACCCTGAATTTACAAGCTTGAATGTTTCAATTTTCATCAATGATATAAATAGAATATTACACTTTTACAATTACAACTGAAACTAGGTCAAATATCACATATGACATCAGTTAATCATTCATTTATTGTTTGCAATAATATAAAATACTACAATGTAACAGAGTATCTCAAACACTTTATAGGGATTCTCAAACACTTTAAAGACCTCCCTCCCCATCTGGAGCCTGGCTGAGAGTAGTGATCCATAGATGCAGGTGTGACAAGCCAGAAATCTTAGAGATGGACATAAATTTAGTTCAGATAAATTGAGGGGATGGAAAAAAGAATGATCGAGAGAGAGAAGTTGGCTGCTCAGTTTTATCAATGAAAGAGGCGAATATTCCCCCATTGTTAATATGCCATTGCTCTACAAAAAATTGAATAATCAGTATCTTCAATACTTCTATCAAAAAGTAGTATCATAATTTCTAGGACAGCATTTCTCAAACTGAATCAAGAGTCAATTCTGGTGAGCCACAAAAAGACTTTGAATGTATATGAACCTAAAATAAGACAAGTGCCTTAAAATCTTAATCAAGCCGAATGGATGCAACACAATAAAAAATAGCACAATATAAAAATAAGTGACCCATGATGAATGAAAAGAAATGAAAAACAAAATAAATGCCTTTTCTAGGTGCAGTTATGGTACTTAAAGAACAGACATTTTGCACAATACATCTGTCCCTCCATCTGGTTCTTCAATCACCTCTTTGTTCAGTTTTACTTCTCCATGCAGTCTTCTCAAACTTCATCCACATAATCAGAAACTTCTTTTTGCCATTAGCATTCAACTCAGTTTGCATAAGCATTAATTCCGAAGTGGTTCATTATCATTTGTATTACTCATAGTACATATTTCTATTCTTGTCTATTTTATTGCATCTATAATATGATTGATGAAGATATGATTGATAAAGAAAGTACCGAATACAGACCTTAGTTGATTTTCCTAAAAATGTCAAAATTAAAGGCTGTAAATGTTTTTTCCCCCTATACAGAAAGATCCCAACTCAAAGATAAAAAAAATTAAAGCTAGACTTACAGCTCAGGGATTTAAGCAGAGATTTAGATTAAGCAAACATATTTTCACCAGTTGCAAATTTTTCCTTAGTTAAATTATTTATCACAATTTTAGTTTTTTGGCTAGGTTGAATGCATATTTAACAAGATGTAAAGGCCCCATTCTTGTTTAAGTTACATGAGGAAACCCATATGCATCAACTATCAGGTGATGTCGAAAAAGGAAAGGAATCCAAAGTATGCTTACTATAAAAACCCATCTAGGATCTTCATTAGAGCAATAAAATGTGGAATTTAAAGATCTGTGATCTAACTGTCTATACAGATGAAAGTATCCAACTTAACAAGACATTTGATATCTATAGGTGATGGTCCTTTAATATGGAAAGCACGGAAGCAGAAGTATATTATGCCTAATTTTATGAAGGCAGAATTTGTGTCTTTTACCAACACTGTTAAGGAATTGTCATAGTTTTATTTTATTATTTAAAATTATGACAATTGTTAAGGAATTGTCATAATTTTATTTTAAACAAATTTTCAAGATATTTCCTAAATTAAAACCTACTATGTTCTGTTGTATGTTTTTGTGAAAACAAGTTAGAAAATTCTAAAACTAAGCATATGATATAAAGTTACATTTTATTAAAAAACTTCTTGACGAAAAAGAATTTGAATTAGAATTTACAAGAAGTAATCTAAAAACTTAACAGATTTATTGATGAAACTTTAATCAAAAATAATTATTTTTTTTATTATTATTGGAAGAATGTTTGCATATACATAAGACTGAATGCTGAAACAGTAAATTAAATTCCCATGGTTCTACCTCTATATTATCTAATCTGATGAACAGAAATTAATCTAATTAGATGCTAAGAGTATGGCAATATATAAAAAAAGAGATTTTTGTAATGAAAATATGATTATAAAAATGAGAGTAGGATGTGTTAAAACAAGTCATTATTGCTTTAATATTTTTTATTTCATTATTCATTTGTTTCAATGAATTTTTTATAGAAAAACTTGCCATTAATTCCTTCATTAAAAAATTTTTGTGCAATTTTAAATATGTTTTGATACTCATGTATTCAGCAGACATATTTACTGAATTTAATCAATTAATTTATACTTACACGGGAGATATAAACATACTTGCAATGCATGACAAAATTCAAAGATTCTAAGTTTCATCAAAACACTGCTATTATGGAAAAATGCAACACTAAAGACGACAAAAAAATTTGAGTTTTGAAACATTTCAAACATTTATAATTTCAAAAGATGTGAATGTTTCTGGTAGCATAATTACCATACTCTCAAAACACGTGAATGCTTTGAAAGAAAATTTTTATTACTTTCCTGAAGAAATGAAAAACTTCAAAGAAAAGGACTGAACTGGGTCTCCTTTCCAGAACAAATATTAATATTGGTAAGTTATCAAGAGCTAATGCAGAGCTTATCGACCAATTTAAAAAGACATTACTAAAACTAAATTCTAAATGTAGTTTATCTGCCCAACAAATATTTCAAATTCTTACTACTGAAGCTTTGAAGATATTATTTCCTTTCACATTTTCATACCTTTGTAAAGCTGAATTTTTGACAATGGGAGGAATTAAAATCAATTATCTAAACAAACTGCAATTGTCGAATTCTTACCTCTGAAAATAACTGAATTGACCTGAATTTCATTGACATCATCAAGAGCATTCAAAAACATTGCCCCTTTCAAACGAGCCTTATTATAACTATTTTTTCTATATTATTATTAATAATAAATATTTTTTCTTCACAAAAGTTCCCTTATGACCCATAACACCTTTTCAGAAAAAACAAGTGCTGTTTGTCTCCGAAAAAAATTCAATATGACAAGAATGAAAAGAGTCAATATAAATTCAGTTTCTAAAAAGTAGGTTGCAATGTTTAAAAATTTGAGAATTTGTGTTCTATGCAGTATAAACAATCCTCACATTTATAATTTAACCAATATCGAAATTTATTAATATGTTATTAAGTCGAAAAGCATATCAACGTAAATATCACCAGTCAATATTTACCTAAGTAATTACTATGACAACATTAACACTTTTTAAATTTTTTTTATTATAGGTGATAATCACTGTACTTCTCTTTACAATCATTCACCCTGTTCCATGAGGACACTTCTAAAGTTATCATATAATTTTTTTATCTCAGAAATTTTAAATCTTGTTTTTTAAACTGATTCTGTTTCATTTTAAAAGTAACAATCTAAAGCCTTCGTATTTTTTTGTTTGTGCTTCCTTGAGTAACTGGGCTTCCACTTTCAGTGATCATTTGATCATAATACTGTACCTAAGAGATCAAATATTGTCTATTCTCCAAACCTCAAAAAGTTAAAAAAAAAAAAAGAAATGAAAGATATATGTACTCAAGTTACCAGAACGAATGTGTTAGGTATTGTTGATGCACAACACATGATGTTAAGTTGGGTCCTCACAAATTGTCCTCAAAAGAAAATATTATGAGAACACATTACTTAATACACATTCAGCAATATGCTCTAAACAATGTTGTTATTGGTATCATATATTTATAGTATGTGATATTATATAAAAAAGAAAGAAAATAGTTCCTTTCACCAGTTGTTAGAACTCGGCTGCATAAGTAATATGATGTCAACAATTGATATAATTGATACAGTTTTAATTAAATAATTTTCAACAGTTTTAAAATAAAATAAAGTTTATTTTAATTCCATTATTCCCTGTTACAAATTGATAAATCAATGAAGGCCTATAAAGGAGCTTTACTTACATGCCAGTTTATATAAATTAATTTTTTTTTTATCCAAATAATCTCTCACTCCCTTCCAAATATTCAATACTTATTTTATATGAGGCCTTCTTCTTACTACAATAACCTAATAATTGTAAAGTCAATGGCAGATTTTTCCATGAAACACTCAGTATTTCTGTGACTGCTTTGAGAGTGAGTGAGTGAATGTGTAGGTTATTGGTACAAGAGCCAGACATGACCCCACCAAATAAGATGTAACTGTGGTCCAGACATGAAAAATTGAAAAGATAAAAATTGGCTGAGAAAAAGGAGGGTCGAAACTAGAGAAGGATCATTAGGGTAACCCAGGGGTCGTCACCCGCATTTAACAAAGACAGTAAACCCCATGGGAAAGAAAAAGATCATAAGGGTGCCTCAGGGTCATGATGCCCATACTTACCTAAAAAATGCTAGTCCTCCTCCCTTCCCAGCAGCCCAGCTACACCCCAGATGCTGGGAACCCACTTTAGTCACCTCTTACAGCATGCATGAGCTACAGTGGACTATTGTGTCATACCTAGGTCTGAGAGTGAGTGAAAATTGGAATTTATGGCACAAGAGCCAAGTTTGACAATGCTACGCCAACCATGTGTAAATGTGATTTAGATGCCAGAGAGATGGAATAAAGAAGTTAAAATGATTTACAAGAAAGAGAGCTGAAAATACAACAGGATTCCTAGGGTATCTTGGTGGTACATCCTCCATGTTAATCAAAGACAGTAAATCCTAATGGGGGAAAAGATCATTAATGTATCATGATTCCTGTACTTAACGAAGGAAGGCAAGCCCCTGAGAGGAGACTGCTTTGAGAATTTGCAGATGTATGTGAAATTATGAATGACATAGTCAGTGTAATGATACCTTTCAAAATGAAGTATACACTTAGTCAAAAAATATTTGTTAAAATTTAGAAAATATTTGTTGTGTGCATATGAAACATAGTTTCATAAAGTTACCACTTCTCCAGTTAATCAAAAATTAACATGAATTATTTTCTTAACTAAAACTTTATGTGCATTTCCATTTTATCATTCTGTTATCAGTAGAATAAAAGGTGTGAGTATTATTGTTTAAATCTGCCATTATAAATATTTGCAGCCATTTAAATCATGGCCAATTGGAAGTGTAGTTGATTTTTAAGTCTGTATGTTAAAAATAAATATAATTACACTGCCCCTCACAAATTGTATGTTGAATCTGTTTTTATTCAAAACTAGAAAAACCATTAGATTTCTTTAAATTTCATTAAACAATAAAGTGATATTAAGATTCATATTTTAGTAAGGTAACATTAATAATTAGAATAACAAAATCTAAAATATAGCTGGAATTATCATTAGAAATAAATAAGAGGGTAATAAAAACTGTAATAAAAAATGTAGCAAAAATGATAAAATTTCTTAGTGTAAATATAAATTTAAAAAATTACACTATTTATTTTATTAACATTAACATCTTGAAAAATGAGAACACCTTAAAATTAACTCTTCAATTATGCAAAACATAATTTTAAATTTAATATAAGTTCTTATGGCTGCAAACATAACAATTTAGTCTCTTTTAAATTACAAAATTCAACTAAACAAAGTATTCTGACCATTAAACAAAAACTGCATTTTACTCATAAATCAATCGTCAATAAAAGAAATGAATTTTAAAAATTTATTATAATACTGTATAAAAAATTATATAAGTAAATATTTTACTCTTTAAGGACTCCATTCTCTGGTATTACAATAAAAAGAGGTTGTGCATCCACTTTCAAATCAAGATATTTATGCTGTTCAATAGCATACTGTAAACCAAAAGCAGACATCTCTTTTAGATCCTCTAATTTCAGCATTGCTGTGGCTTGAAGTCTAAAAAAGAATTTCAAAATATGTTACATATAATACACCATGTTTGTAAAATTGATCTTCAAATTATACATATGTAAACTTTTTCTTTGTTATATAACTCTGTTAGTATCATTTTACTTCCCATTAAAGCAATATAAATAATATAAATTTTCTTAATGGAATATCATTCTTTAACACATTCCATATCTAATTTTTTAAATACCCTGAAATGTTATACATTGTAAAATTAAAGATGAAATCAAAAGAAAAAAAATAGAGGTATTTAAAATTGTGACTTGAGAATTATATACTTTTATTATTTTTTTTTTAAAAAAATTATAACAGTCATTCAATAAGTCCTTAGAAAATCCAAGAGATGGTGATCGTAGTATCAAAAATGGTTTGTTTTTAGTAAGAATTATGACTTACTAGACAGCTATGTAAGTCTAAGTTATTTCCAACAAATGGTTTTCTTTTTATTGTTGATTGATGTAAAAAACTTGTGTTTATTCAACAAAATGGAAAAAGAGTGAGTTTCAAGTGGTGATTAAACATTTATATTTTTAATGCTTAACACTGAAACAGATCAAAACTGAACTGGATGAAGTTCATGGCACATCTGCTCGCAACTATTTATACAATTGGATAAATGAGTTTAAACGTGGCTATACATCCACAAAAGTTAAATGTAGTTCGAGACGTCCTGTGGAAATGAGACAACTCCGGGAATGATTGACAAATCCATAATATGGTTTTGAGTGATAAACGAATGAAAGCAGAAAATAGTTGATGCCACTGGCATATCACAAGGTACAGTGTTTTCAATTTTGCATAAACAATTGGATGTGAAAAAATCTTGGCAAGATGGGTGCATGTTTGCTCTCAGTGGGAAAAAAATTGCAATCAAATGGTCAACTTTAAGGTTATTTAGGGGCTTTTCGTTGCAATCGTGACAAGCTTCTGCTTCGATACATAACTGTGGATGAAACATGGATACTTTTCAGAGACAAATAAACAGTCAAAGCAGAGGTTTTTTCAAGGCAAACGAGCTCCAAAGAAAACAAAGATGGTTAAATTGGCCATCAAGGTAATGGCCACAGTCTTTTGGGATACATGCAGAATCATCAACACTGATTACTTGGAAAAAGGAAAAACAATAAATGAAAAATATTATGCATCATTATTGTACTACTTTAGCAAAGAAATGAAGAAAATTCGTCCTCATTGGTAAGAGAAAGAAGCTATTCATAGTCTTTCATCAAGACAATGAATGGGAGCCCACATATGCAGTTTCAATGGCCAAAATCATGGAATTAAAGTTCAAATTATTACCATTCACCAGATTTGTCCCCCAGTGACTTTTCTTTTTTTAATTTTCAAACTTTAAAAAAAAGGCTTGACAAACAATGGTTCATGGCAAACAAAGAGGCAAAAAATGCCTATTTTGAGGACCTTACGAATCTTGCTTTTTATTAGGCTTTAAAAAATTGGAGAAATGCTTAGTAAAGCGTACAGAACTAAAAAGAGATTAAGTTGAAAATAGGAAAAAAATTACCCAAAATAATCTGTTTTTTTATGGACTTATTGAACAACTCTCTTGACTATTTTTTTTTTTTATTTTTATGCAATTCCTCCCTCTCCATTTATATTTTACCTTTAATACAAAATTATGCTACCCTTTTTGATGGAAACAAAAAAAATAAATGGCAATTTAATATTAATCTAACATTCCTCTTTAATTACATAAAAAGTTATAATTAACACCTGCTTATTATTCCTAAATGTTATTTTTAATTAAATGCCAATATTGAAGGGGGGAAAAACAATGGTAAAAATGTCCAACATAACCCCTTCTTTTTTTACAACAGCAAAATATTTCAAAGAAATTAGTCATATTTAAGACTTTGATAATATCAGTTTTGTCTCTTGTTATGTAATATTAAATTTTTACACAATGGTTAAACAATAACAAATTTATAATAAAAAATGTGCATTAAACTCAAATGTGTGTGTGTGTGTATATATATATATATATATATCCCCTTTCTTTTAAAAAATCAAGGAATATAATAAAAAAAAAACGTTTTCAACACAAAAATTTTATAAGCTAACTAATTGCAGAAGGAAAAACTGCATCTTTATAACTTAAAAATTATATTCTATAAGTTCTGCCATAGCTAATTTCTAAATTACAATTTTAAAAAAAATTATTCCATTTCCACATAGGAGATTGTATAATAATGGAAATTACAAGACTTAATTTCATTCTTTTAAGTAGAAATATTTAAAAATCTAAAAATAATTTTTTTTTTAATTTAATGTATTATAATAAAAATAACATACTGTTGAAGTGCAGCTTTCTCAGGAGGTTTGAAAACTTCTGCCAAATTATTTACAGTTACCTAAAAATAATATTTATATTTTTATAGTTTTCAAAAAAAATTATAAACAAGCCAACCTTTTTCAATGTGTATCAGAAAAACAACTTTATTGCAATAATAACTTGCTTATAAATATTAAAATAAATTTTTAATATTATATGCATTGGTTAAGATAAAGCTAGACATTTACAAAATAAAACATACAAACAGATAATATTTTCTATTCATGTTTGTTGTATAATAACATTGATAAGAGATTGAAAGAATTTCTCATGAGTGGACAGCTATAGTTCCAAGTGAAAATTTCATGGGAAAGAATTAACTGATGATTTTTGGTAAGCCTTCCTGACATCACTTGTATGGTTTTACTCATGGCCATATTGTTGGAAAAATTGAAGGGCAAAAAAATAACAATAATTTTTTTCACAATTCAACATTGCCTACAACATTTTTTCACAGGTGGGGAAAGTATTTAAAATTACTGGAATGTATAACAAATAACACAAGGGAGATTGTAGTAGAAGTACGATGCTAGCAATATACAGGTTCAATGCCATATCCACAAAAAGAGCCAGCACATTACAGATCAACAGTTGGATAATAAGTATTTTTCCACCACAGGAAAGATGATCTCTTGAAAAACTGCAGCAAAACATTTGAAAGAAGGACTAAATGCCCACAGAGACCTGTTGTGTGAGAGCAATTGTCCAGACTGCAATGTAGAGTCTGGTTGCAATGGAGTCGTGAGCATCGAAAATGGACCAACTAGGACTGGGTATGCGTATTAATCTCAGAAGAGAGTAAGTTCAGTCTCCTATCAGATAGTAGATGCCAAATTAAATAGAATAAAAGTGGCACAACATATCATCTACATAATATCCAAGAAAAAAATTGATATTTGACATGGACAAGTATCATGATCATTGGCTGCATGCTTCCACTTGTGCTTACATCTGAGAACATGAAAGTCCAAAGATACATTGATGAAGTTCTACTGCCTCATGTTTGTCTTGTCTGTAGTGGCATCGGTGATAAACTTGTTTTCATAAACGACAATGCATCATGCCATTAATCAGTCACTGTGCAATAAATGTCTAAAGAGTAAGGGTGTTCAAAATCTCATACAGCCAATACGTCCTCCATTCTATATGTAAATGAAAAGGTTTGGGATGCTTAGGATAACCATTTGCTTGTAAAAAATATAATTCAACAAACTAGAAAATTGATTTGCAAACTGACCAAGGAGGGAGATAAGATGCCTCAACAGCAGCTGAATAATGCTTGTAAAACATGGTACAATGTGTGAAATGTTTCATCACCCTTCCTTATGGACCTATCTCATACTGACACCTTTCTCTAAGGTTGGTTGGTTTCCTTAACGTTGCACTAGAAGTAACATCAGGGCTGTTGGCGATGGACCTCGTAATTTTGAACATAGGTTAAGTGACGAGGATGACACCTGAACTGGCACCCCTTCTCCTAACTTCCACAGCATGCTAACAGGAGGAGTTTGAGCCATGACAGATTTAACATGTATCATCCCCAGTTACACGGTAGGTCTTTAGTGGCATCAACACTCGAACCTTCGACTTGATGAAAACAGCCAGCCACGAGTCCGCTGCCATCACTACTAGGTTACCGCAGCCACACCTTTACTTTAAAGAACCTATAGTAGTTTATGTGCATTTTCCACTGTTCCATACACAGAATTAAGTAATTACTTTTTTTCCTTTAAAGTGTTTCTTAACCTTCTGTTTTGACGAGATTATGAAATGCTATTAGTTTTAATGTCCGAACAGTGTAGCAACAATATTTTATCAAGCTGGGTCACCAACCCTACTCAATTTTTTGCTACAGTTAATTCAGAGATCCATATATATACACATAAATACATGTCACAGTCAAACCTCCATTACAGTGAACTGTCTGTAGACCAAATAAAACATTTACAATAACTGAGAATTCACTACATCCAATTTTGTTGAAACATGGAGATTTCTTTGTATTTGATGGTGTTTTTGATGAAAACAAACAATCATTGTGATAATACACAATTTACTGATAAATAATTAACGACTTAAATATTAACATACTTATATTAATAGTACTTCAAATTCATTACGTATTAAAAATGAAGGATTTTTAAGTAGTATTCCTTACTTTTATTTTTACATCCAATGGCAAACATTTTTAATTTTTGACAGAGTACATTTCAATATTACGTAAAATTAATTTGCTTACCAATATTTAGGACAGACTCCATAATTTTTTTGGCCAACATTTTCCAAAGAACAGAAAGTATTTAAAACGTTTGCAGCTGTTTTCACTCCAGTGACTTATAGAATCAACATTTCATTTTTTTCGCATCATGGTGAGGAATCATCTTCATCCACAACCACATTGTAGTTAAGTTTTTCTTCAGATATCATGTCATCAGCATTAGGAATATCTAAAGTGCACACTTCATTATCATACAACTCAGAGTATTCAATATCCTTTCAAGGAAAAAAAACTCCTTGCTCTTCCAGCCACATAGAGAACAGAAGATTTTCATCTTCGTCTTCCAAAATGTTATCTCTTCCTTGTTCTAATAAATTCTTTGAGACTCACAAGACAAAAGCAGTAACAAATTATAGCAGCAGTCTTTCAAGACTTCTCCAGTAAAACAACTGCTTCCAAAAGTAATATTACAATAGTCATTCACTTCACAAATTTCCAAAATAAGCAAAACTAATTACTTTCTGTAGGAAGTTTGAGGCTATGAATAACATGCTGATCAATTGCTTCCAGCACAGAAGTTGTATCAATAAAACAAGCTTGATGTTAGTGTTGAAGCTTGAAGCATTACAGAAACATCATGGGCAATCACTGAACACCTTGCTTTTCGGCTAGGAAAATGATGATGACTATTTTTTTGAGATAGTCATGGATTTATCTTAATCAATTACCTTCAAACAGGAAAAACCATTACAGAAGCATACTACACATAATTACATGACAAACTAAAGGCCAAAAATGTGGGAAAATTGCCACATTTGCAGGAGGAAAAAACTCTGTTTCACCAAAACAATACACTGTCTTGCACCTCAGCAGCTGCTATGGCGAAAATTCGCATATTACAGTTTGAACTGCTTGACAACCCTCCTTACTCATCAGATCTAGCCCCAAACGACTATTTTTTGTTCCCTAACCTAAAAATTGCACTCAGAAGACTAATTTTTCATCCAATGAGGAGGCCAACACCTTATGAAACAATTATTTTTCATAGAAAGATGCTGAGTACTATTTTTTTAGAGCCTGCAATCTCTTAAGTCAGGCAAGTTTTAAAAATTCAACGTAACTTTCTTTGTAAGAAAATATTGGTTAACTGAAAATGTGTATGTTTGTGCATATATATATATAATTGAGATTTGTTTAAAAAATTGTTAGTATTAATGTATACAATTTTAAAATCTATTAAATTAGATCATAAATCAATCAGAAAGATATATTTATGCTGTATTAAATTGGAAAATTTATTCCCTTAAGATCTACATTAATTTAAAGATTTCCCCCTCCCTCAATTAAATAATATATTGTAATAGAGAAATGCGTAAACTTACTGCATCATAAGTAATTTCCAAAGGTTGAGTATAAAGATGTAATCTCTGGTCACAAGATTCATCAAGAGGATTTGTTTCAAAAAATATATTGAGTAATGGTTGGTTGTTTTCAACAAACTGTCTTGAAGAGACTATTGTAGGAACCGACTTTCCTGATGGAACTCCTTTTACGATAAAACTATCTACCTTGGCATCAAAACTGAAAGAAATATTACATATTGTAATATCAGAGTATTACAATTTGTTTTTAAAAAGCATAACATGCACACATTTATACATATATAAACAAATATATACACATATGTATATATATTCTGTGGCTCCTTTAAGTGTTCATACACTTACAGATTTCAATAAAATACTACTCTGTTGACAAATAAAAACTGATATTTCAGATTTTTATTTTTTAATATTTTTTATGACTGTTGTTAACAGAACTATACTTAAGATTTTTAAAACAAAATATAACTTATTTTGAAAAATCAATAATAAAAATTTAATACAAAAATAAACTCACAAAAGTCTTTGTACACTTAAAAAAAATCCATAGCTGTTTGTAAGCATTATAATATTTCTTTAATTTAGTGGGATACCCTTCATTCACAAGAGCGTTTGAACGTCTGGGTACGGATTTCACTAGTTTATTTTTATAAATATAAGTTCTGTATCGATGTTCCTCAATTCTTCGGTGATCACTATTTTTAGTTCTGTTTTCATTTCAATAGTGTGTCTTCTTACTCTAACCTCTAAATATGTTCTGTTGTTTAAAACAAGTGACTGAGCTGTTTTCAGAATTTGTGGACAATTATACAGGCATCACAGATGAATGGTGAGAACCGTGTGCTTAGTGCTCGTATCTTGATAAAAACAAAGTTGTTTCCAGTGCTCAAATATAGATAGATAGTTTTAAATTGTTCTTTAAAATATTTAAATAAAGAGCATGTTTTTTTTACACCATCAACAAACATCATATTACTTAATCCTGATGGTGACATGCACCCCTCCCCCCCACACAAGGACACTTTCACTCCCATGCTAAACTATTCCAAGGAAATCTTGGACTGCCTTCATAAAATCAATCATAAATTAGCCCAAAATGTATTGGAATAATGTTTTATTTGCAGATGAGGGCAAATTTAACAATTTTACTTGTGGCAGGTGTATAGTTATATACAGAAAATAAAACGAGGATAATCTCCAAAACATAATTGGATTAGTAAAGCATGGCAATGGAGGTGTCCTTGAGTCGGGGTGCATGTCAACATCAGAATTAAAAAATTTGCTATTTGTTTATGGTATAATGAATCCTGTTCTCTATTTAAATATTTTAAAGAACAATTTAAAATTATCCACCTTAAAATTTGGGGATAGGAAACAACTTTATTTTTTATCAAGATAACAACCACACACAGCTCCCAAAGTTAGTCTCTATAACTGTCTACAGTTCTGAAAACACCACCTCAGTCACCCAATTGAATTTCAATAGAACATATTTGGAGAGAAATGGAGGTTAGAGAAGAACTGTCATTAAAAAAATGAAACAGAACTAGAAACAGTGATTACCAAGTTTTAATTTAGTTTTTATTAACGTCGCACTAGAAGCAACACCAGGGCTATTGGCAATGGACCTCGTAATTTTGAACCTCAGTCAAGTGACGAGGACGATACCCGAGCTGGCACCCCCCCCCCCTCTCCTAACAGTAATTACCAAAGAAAAGGTCACATCAATACAGAAATTATTTTTTAAAAAAGATATCCTACTAAGTACTAAATTAAGGAAATATTATAATATTTACTAACATATAGATATTTTTTAAAGTGTAAGAAGACTTTTATGAGGTAATTCTTTAATATTTTTTTATTATTGGTTTTTCAAAATAAAAATAGTTTTAAAAAAATCTTTTGTGTAGTTTAGTTAACAACATTTTTTGATATTGTTAAAAAGATATCATACTGAAATATTAATTTTTATCAGTGAATAAAGCACTATTTTATTGAAATTTGTAAGTGTACAAAGACTTTTGGGAGACACTGTGTATATAAATATAATAACAATTTAAAATTTATATTTAATTGAACAAAAAATTTCAATCCCAAATAAACTAGGAACTTAGTTCAAAAATTAAAATTATAACAATTTGCAAAATATCACAACTGAGGTCATAAGAAATAAAACATAAACCAAATCCTAAGAATATATTAAAATTCCAAAGAGAAAAGTGAATGAAAATACATTATTCAAATTTAACAATAAAAGAACCATTTAAAATTGAAAAGAAAATAAATTAAAAGAAAAAAAATAAACAAACACCTGAAATAAAAGAGTATATGAAGAAATGTAAATAAATAATGAAGAAAAAAAATTTGGAAAATAAAAAAAAATTTTACCGTTAAGATGGGTTATTCTACAATTATTGACCAAACTATCTCTCTCAATAAAATACATTATTAAGGCTCCCTTTAGGGCATTCCGAAAGTAAGAGTCGATGAAAGCTCCCTCTACTGGTAGAAGGCATTACTCAGTAAAGGCGAAGTACTCACATGAAACTGGTCATATGGAGCAGAAGTAAATAGTTCTCTCATAAAAGAGAATTTACATGCTTTATTTTTCTTAATTTTCATTATTTCACTTGATTTCAAATTGGGGACTTCTTGGATGCTTTTAATTTTTCAATTTTGCTCATTTTTCCATTTTCTTATATTTATGTTTTGACAGCTAAAATGACGTCACAGGGAAATAAATGTCTCCTCTAGACAGTATGAAAGGAGCAAGTATTGTGGATGTCTTCCCATAAGCAATCGGCCCTCGATTCTTTTCTCCCTGTCCCATTCAAAGCTAGAGTAATTTAATCTCTGTCGTCCCCTCATACTGTTAATTTCTTACTTTCCCCAGTAGGAAGGGGGGGAAAGGAATCTCTAGTTTGTGGTTACCACTAAGCAAACTTAATGGATCTCCTTCCCTTGTGAGGCAAAATTGCTCTTCTGTATTGTTCAACTATTTGAAAGTTGTCCCAAACTAGGAGGAGGCTGGATTTCTCATTGCTTAAAAAATAGTCATTCGTCTGGTTCAATAACCTTCTTCAACTCCTTTCTTCTAATTTTAAAAAATCCGTTTCTAATATTTCATTTTTTTTTTTTTTTGAAAAAAGTATCAATTTATTTATAAAAGATCGACATAGCTAGTGAAATATCTTCATCAAATACTGAATAGGAAATATTTTAAATTTTGTGTACACTGATTAATTATATAAAAATAAAATAAATTTTAACAAAAGCTGATACCTAATCAGAACAAATTGCTGCAATGTATGTCAGATTGCAGTTTTATTAACTGAAATAATTATTACAATTTTGTTGAAAGTTTTGCATCAAACCCTTATTGCCCTAATTCTAAAAGTATACCAACAAAAGAATAAATAAATAGTACGCATGTCAAATATTTGTATTGAAATATTTATATTTTATTTCCAAATCAAAGAGGGGGAGTATAGAAATTGAACATTAAACATACAGTTTCAGGTGTTGATCCCTTTATCAAACCTTGGTTAATTTTTCTGAAGTCAGTCACTAAAAAGTTCATTATGTTAATCTAGTACATCATTAATGAAAACAAATAAAATCTAAACTTGAATAAATCATATTTTTCTAAAAATATAGCGCTATTTAATAGAAAAAAAATTAGACATAAAATATGGTAACTAATTTTAAGAACTTTATGTGAAAGAAGTATTTTATGATACTTCATATATTCTTAATCTACATCTATATTCAAAAAGTAATGAAATCAACCTTGAATTATAAATACATTTGATAAATTTATCTCAATATAAGATTGTCTATACAATTGCATTGTAAGGGAGAAATTTGTCAATTATTCTCGACTTTAATTCAGTAAAATAATTTAATTGGGGAAAAATTTACACCTAGGGACACTATTTTTAACTTCAACAAGGAAATAACATTTTAGGTATGAAATTAACATGAAATTCACAATCATTCAGTAAAAACAAGTACTTGTTTTGTGCTAGGATTATATCTAAAGAATCTAAGTTATTTATTTATATTTTGGCATAATAACTGGAAAAGAAGAGATGAGAAATATAAAATAGCAATAAGCATCTCTTTCATGTTAATAAAAATACAATTTTTTCTTCGTGTATATATTTTAGTGAAATTTCGTTTTCCTATTGTCATTAAACGTCCCTTTCTTATTTTAGACGGGTGAAAAAAACCATTCAATATATTTATTAGTAAAGCTTTATTAATATAATATCCACTGAATAATTTTCCTTCTGCATTAGTTATTCGAATAAAGACAGGAACTAAAACTAATTTGAATTCAAATTCCGAAAGTAATCTGCAGTAAGATACTGTTTTCGTTCTTGAAAAATGTATTATTCAAGTTAAATTGTGCACATATCTAAGAACCAGAAAAAATTTTGCTTGGAATAATTTTTTTTCTCTATATTCTTCATTTAATCATAAAAATGCAATATATTTCAATCTGATTCCTAGAAATGGAGTTTTGAAAAAAATAGTAATAAATGTTTAAGTAAATAGTATATGTAGATGTGCATTCTATTTTATCATAAAAGTTTAAAATTTTTCCTTTAGTTAAATACATAATTTTATATAATTTGAGATAAAAACCAACATTTTTTAAGGTGGCAAAACTTATTAAAAAAAATTATTGAAATACTAGTTAAGGCTTGTCGCAAATGTCTAAAAATTACATTGTTAAGAGAGTAAGAACGATTCCCAAAGTTTCAGAGCTCTAGCTTGATGGGAAGTTGGTTAAATTAATGACCGAAAATTTGATGACACACACACCAAGTGAAATACATAAAAACGGTTTTAAAAAAATTGGTACTTCCTTGTTATAGCAGTGCTTGACAATGAATCGCTTGATGACTAAGAAATATCACCAATATAAGATATATATCGTAAAATAGGCTTCATGGGTCAAATTTAAAATTGCTTACAAAATTTATTATGAATATGTTGAGGTAATGTCTGTCAGCTTCACTAAACTAAAGTGTTTTGAGTGTACTGTTTTGAAAGACAAGATTAAAAGGCAAAAAGTTTCTCCTGCAGTCGAATTTGTAATAACTGATACAAAAGATGTAGTTATCAATGACAATTTCCCGTGAAAAGATGCATGCGAACATGTATTTAAAGTTTGAAATACTGAAGAAATAGAAAAGCAAATATTTAAATGTGGATTGAAGATTATTAGAAATATTTACACATTATGAAGAATATATCCATTAAAATTTAAAATTATTGATTGAATGTGCACTACGTTGCCCTGGCACAAATGAGAATGTAGGGAGGGTGTTTTTGCTTAGGGCAAGTTTTTCTGAAGTGAGTGCACTATGAAAGAAAATTTAGATTCTTGACAAAAAAATTCATTCAACAGAAAAAAATAATTTTAAGGATTAAAATTTATTTAAATTAAAAATATTAAAAAATTGTACTTTGTTAATTATTTCACAAATTTAATCATCCCGTATAATAATATGTCATTCGTACTATTGAAAAAAAATTGGTCATTAGTCACAGGTAAATGCTTAGCGTGACAATGACATGAGCATGGTGCTGTTTCTGAAAGCACCAGAAACAGATTGTATGAATTATACTGAACATTACAAGCTGGCATTGTACTAAACATTACTTTTTTCAACATGTAAATAATCTTGTGTTTTCTTGGTCTTGTATTAAGCAATGAATATAGGACACCTTTTCCAGGTTAAAATCGTAATATTAAAATAAAAAATGTTTTTTAAAAAGTTTTTAAAAATGACAGAAAAAAGGAATTTTTCTATTGTTTGTAGTAAACAAATATATTTCAACTTTTAACTCTCTATTTTTTTTAAGGGATATTTTTTATTCTTCATATGTTGAAACACTTTTATTGAAACTCAATAGATTGGGCACACACCTTTAAAATTCTGATCAGAATAATCATTAACTGACATGACTTAACAGCCTGCCAAACAAGAATTGCTCAAGGCAATGAAACCCTATTCAAAGGAACAGCTTTTTTTTTTTTTTTTTTTTTTTTTTTTTTTTTTTTTTTTTTTTTTTTACATACAAAGAGATCGATCGGAGTAGTAAAAATGTCTAACCCAAGGGGTTGTTGTCAACCACCCATGTCTTAAAAGGGAGAAGGAATGGGAGCATCTTGTTTTTTCGAAGATGTAAGTGGGAAGCAAAATCTTTTTGCGACTGATAGCTGTGATTGTTAGTAAATTGCTTTAAGAATAGTTTTACACAAAAAAGTAAAACACTTGGAGGAATAATTGTTTTGGAATAAAATGGATCACTAAATGTTTTCCCTCACCTCGTCCTCTTTAAGGTCATCTATTTAACTAACAAAAATTTTATTTCTCTGCTTCTGGATATACCCAAACCAATGCAAACATTCAATATTAAAAAAATAATAATAAAAAGTAAATAATTGCAATAAATATACCTTAGTGCTTGAGCAGCTGACCGTTGTTCTACAGAAGCAGAAACTTCTTTTAAATTTGCTTTCAATACTTGAGGCTCACTGAAAAATAAAAAAAAAGTACAAAAAAATTCTTTAAGCACTATTACTTATGGGAAGGGGGAAATAGGAAAAAAAATTATAAAATTTACCTTCTTGTGTCATCCGAAAGAATAACTGTTAGATTATGAAGAAGGAATAACAACTTGTTTTCAACAAACTATTAAAAAAAGAATTATCTTAAAATTTAACAATCTAAAATATTTTGAATAATTAAAAACTCAAATGCAAGGAAAAGTTAATATAATTTTTTTAAAATTATATTACAAATTCAGAACAATACTTTTCACTTAGATTTTTTTCTTCCTTATTTTAATTTTACCTCTATTGGATATTCTGTAACAACTGGTTGTTCATGGTATCCTATTGCTTCATATAATTTCTGTTTTTCCTCAGGTGTCATGGCTTCTTCAATTTGCTTTGCTAAAATTTTATCATTAAAATGAAAAAATAATTAATTTTTCATTTCTATTTCTTTATTATAAAATTAATAGTACTGCAAGTTTTGCTCCTCTCTTTCACAAATGCATGTAAATACTGGTTTTTAAGTTCAAAGGTTAGCATGTAGCAAATGTATTACAATATATTTACTTTTAATTGTAATTAATTAAATTACAAAAATATAAACAACATATCTTATTAGAATTTTACTTTTTAATTTCTTGGTTTTAATTAACAATTTATTTCTTCTAATGAACTAAAATGTTTTTTTTTTAAAAGTAGTAGTAGTAAATTTTGAAAATTATAAAAAAATATATATACATAACTATTCTTTTTTGAAAAAAATAAATTTATCATATCGTAAGTATGATTTTTAAAAGCAAAAATCACATGTACATTAACTACTTCAGAAATCATTATCAAAAGTTATTTGAAATAATACATCAGAATTAAATTGTAACAAACCAATTTTTTTTCCAGTACTCTCATCAGCATTTTCTAGATTCTGTTCTTTTGAGAAGAAACTTCCAAACCAGCCACCCCATGTCTGTTTCACTTCTTTCTTAGCAGATCTTAAAACCTAACAATGAAAATTTTTAAATATATTATTTCCAATGTAAAAAATGCTACTGTTTTCTACTCTAGGTTAATTCCTGAACCATAATGTAATATAAATAACCCATGCAAAATTTAAAATAAAAAGGATCAAAAAATATTCGAACCATCACATAATTATTAATCTTAACTCTACAGCATGCTATAACATATAACTACAAACAAACTCACCTTCAATTTTTTCTTTTTCTTTGATGAAATGCACAAAATAGAAAAATTTCATTTATTTTTGGATTTAATTAACTTTATTAAGCAATCAAAATTTACTTTTTTTTTTTTTTTCCAAAACAAAAATTATGAAGAAATTTTACATTTCACTTTTGAAAAAAATTCAGTAAGCAAACAATTTAACTACTTGTTCCCAGATAAAAAATAAATCCATATTTTTTCAATCTCATTCCTATTTAAAATTAAATAAGAGTAAACATTATTTATAAGCCGGATTTATTAAAAATTTAATGAAATTTA
>BMAW01074338.1:628917-692569 GCA_019974015.1 Nephila pilipes
TTTTTTTTTTTTTTTTTTTTTTTTTTTTTTTTTTTTTTTTTTTTTTACATACAAAGAGATCGATCGGAGTAGTAAAAATGTCTAACCCAAGGGGTTGTTGTCAACCACCCATGTCTTAAAAGGGAGAAGGAATGGGAGCATCTTGTTTTTTCGAAGATGTAAGTGGGAAGCAAAATCTTTTTGCGACTGATAGCTGTGATTGTTAGTAAATTGCTTTAAGAATAGTTTTACACAAAAAAGTAAAACACTTGGAGGAATAATTGTTTTGGAATAAAATGGATCACTAAATGTTTTCCCTCACCTCGTCCTCTTTAAGATCATCTATTTAACTAACAAAAATTTTATTTCTCTGCTTCTGGATATACCCAAACCAATGCAAACATTCAATATTAAAAAAATAATAATAAAAAGTAAATAATTGCAATAAATATACCTTAGTGCTTGAGCAGCTGACCGTTGTTCTACAGAAGCAGAAACTTCTTTTAAATTTGCTTTCAATACTTGAGGCTCACTGAAAAATAAAAAAAAGTACAAAAAAATTCTTTAAGCACTATTACTTATGGGAAGGGGGAAATAGGAAAAAAAATTATAAAATTTACCTTCTTGTGTCATCCGAAAGAATAACTGTTAGATTATGAAGAAGGAATAACAACTTGTTTTCAACAAACTATTAAAAAAAAGAATTATCTTAAAATTTAACAATCTAAAATATTTTGAATAATTAAAAACTCAAATGCAAGGAAAAGTTAATATAATTTTTTTAAAATTATATTACAAATTCAGAACAATACTTTTCGCTTAGATTTTTTTCTTCCTTATTTTAATTTTACCTCTATTGGATATTCTGTAACAACTGGTTGTTCATGGTATCCTATTGCTTCATATAATTTCTGTTTTTCCTCAGGTGTCATGGCTTCTTCAATTTGCTTTGCTAAAATTTTATCATTAAAATGAAAAAAAAAAATTAATTTTTCATTTCTATTTCTTTATTATAAAATTAATAGTACTGCAAGTTTTGCTCCTCTCTTTCACAAATGCATGTAAATACTGGTTTTTAAGTTCAAAGGTTAGCATGTAGCAAATGTATTACAATATATTTACTTTTAATTGTAATTAATTAAATTACAAAAATATAAACAACATATCTTATTAGAATTTTACTTTTTAATTTCTTGGTTTTAATTAACAATTTATTTCTTCTAATGAACTAAAATGTTTTTTTTTTAAAGTAGCAGTAGTAAATTTTGAAAATTATAAAAAAATATATATACATAACTATTCTTTTTTGAAAAAAATAAATTTATCATATCGTATGATTTTTAAAAGCAAAAATCACATGTACATTAACTACTTCAGAAGTCATTATCAAAAGTTATTTGAAATAATACATCAGAATTAAATTGTAACAAACCAATTTTTTTTCCAGTACTCTCATCAGCATTTTCTAGATTCTGTTCTTTTGAGAAGAAACTTCCAAACCAGCCACCCCATGTCTGTTTCACTTCTTTCTTAGCAGATCTTAAAACCTAACAATGAAAATTTTTAAATATATTATTTCCAATGTAAAAAATGCTACTGTTTTCTACTCTAGGTTAATTCCTGAACCATAATGTAATATAAATAACCCATGCAAAATTTAAATAAATAGGATCAAAAAATATTCGAACCATCACATAATTATTAATCTTAACTCTACAGCATGCTATAACATATAACTACAAACAAACTCACCTTCAATTTTTTCTTTTTCTTTGATGAAATGCACAAAATAGAAAAATTTCATTTATTTTTGGATTTAATTAACTTTATTAAGCAATCAAAATTTACTTTTTTTTTTTTTTTTCCAAAACAAAAATTATGAAGAAATTTTACATTTCACTTTTGAAAAAAATTCAGTAAGCAAACAATTTAACTACTTGTTCCCAGATAAAAAATAAATCCATATTTTTTCAATCTCATTCCTATTTAAAATTAAATAAGAGTAAACATTATTTATAAGCCGGATTTATTAAAAATTTAATGAAATTTACAACTATGTTGAAGTAATACTAATCTTGGGGAAATCCGCTTTTCTAGAAATTCTTCTTTCAGAAATTAAAATCTATTTCTAAACTTTTTTAAAAAAAAAAAGATGTAACAGGTCAATTGAAAAGTCCACCGGCCTACCATAGTAAAACACATTTTTTTGGCAAAATTAGTTTTTTTTATATTCAACATAATTCCCTTCAAGGGTGATACACTAATTATAGCGACCCTCCAACTTTTTGATACCATTTTTGTAGTATGATTTGTCCTTTGCTTCAAAATAGGCCTCAGTATCGGCGATCACCTCTCCATTCGATGAAAATTTCTTCCCAGCGAGCATTCTTTTGAGATCTGAGAACAGGAAATAGTCGCTGGGGGCCAGATCTGGAGAATACGGTGGATGAGGAAGCTATTCGAAGCCCAATTCATGGATTTTTGCCATCGTTTTCACTGACTTGTGACACGGTGCATTGTCTTGGTGAAGCAGCACTTTCTTTTTCTTCAAATGCGGCCGTTTTTCGGCGATTTCGTCCTTCAAACGGTCCAATAACGCTATGTAATAGTCGCTGTTGATGGTTCTTCCTTTTTCAAGGTAGTCAATGAATATTATTCCATGCGCATCCCAAAATACAGACGCCATAATCTTGCCAGCCGACTGTTGCGTTTTCCCACGCTTTGGAGCGGGTTCATCGTGTGCGGTCCACTCGGATGACTGTCGATTGGACTTCGGAGTGAAATGACGGAGCCATGTTTCATCCATTGTCACATATCGACGCAAAAACTCGGGTTTATTACGCTTGATCATCTTCAAACACTGCTCCGAATCATCAACTCGTCGTGGTTTTTGGTGAAAAGGGAGCTCGCGCGGCACTCACTTTGCACAGAGCTTTCTCATACCCAAATATTCGTGAATGATATGATGTACACGTTCAGTTGATATCTTTAGAGTGTCTGCTATTTCATTCAATTTCAATTTACGGTCATTCAAAATCATTTTTTGTTTTTTTTAATGTTTTCGTCGGTAACAACCTCTTTTGGGCGTCCACTGTGTTCACCGTCTTCGGTGCTCATTTCACAACGTCTAAACTCAGCATACCAATCCTTGATGGTCGATTTTCCTGGGGCAGTGTCCGGAAACTCGGCATCAAGCCAAGTTTTGTTTCAACTGTATTGTTTTCCTTCAAAAAGCAATATTTTATCAACACGCGAAATTCCTTTTTATCCATTTTTTTCACAATAACAAAAGTCAAAATGCTATAATTCACAAACTAATGATCCGATAGCTGTCAAATTTATACATGCATCTTTTGAAGGTTAGGGCTAACTAAAAAACATATGGATTGAATTCTAGTAGTGTCATCTATGTGTCAGGCCGGGGACTTGTCAATTGACCTGTTAATATATTAATCTTGCATAAAACTAGAAATTTGCTAAAAACTATTAAAATCAGTAGCAACATTATTCTACTTATTGAAGTTTTAAAATAGTTTTAATGAGATAACCAAATTAAATAAGAAAATTCAAAGCAATTATAATGAATAGAAAAAGAAAATATGATTTTAAGTAATACAAATGAAGTTCAATGAAAGAAAAAAAGGTATCTGAATAAAATTCCTATAACATGTATTACTGTTTAAGGCACTGTATTCCCTTACCACAGAAGTATACAACATGTAGTATAATTTTTCACGGAAAAATCAAATACTTCAAATTTATGTTACTACTACAAATTTAGTTTGCAAGAAACTTAAGACTATTTTTGTTGCAAAAAAATACATCATGATGCAAAAACAACTTAAAATTTACACTGAAATAAAACAAAAATACCACTAACTTATTCAAATTTTTGAAAGATTTTATAAATAAAAGTTAAATAAAAGTAACATTTTATCAGAAATTTAACAATATCCTTAAATAAATACAACATTCTGATAAAATTTTCATACAATACAGCTTGGATTGAAAAAAAAAATTAATACAAGAATGATTTAAAACATTTATTTAAATGAAGTACAATGCAACAATTAATTTAATGCTATATTCAAGCACAAATCACTTTTTAAAGCATAAGCATTGCAGAAGCTTAAAAGCAGATGGCTGCAAACTCACCTTATGATGCTTTGTTTGTGCCTCAAGGTGCAAAAAATAAAAGTTTTGCATGACAAATTATATAAATGGAATATAGCACAAAAAATGGGAATAATTTACTTATTAAAAAAGAACATTCTACTTAATTATACTACTGATGTATAAAAAACATTTACATTTTCAACATTATTATCCACTGCATGGTTAAGTAATCAAAGAACTTAAAAGAATTAAACATAATTAAAAAAAAAATTCATAAAAAATATTTTCTTTTCAATTAAAATTGAGATTCCTAAAAATTACACGACATACAATCTTGTAATCTTTTTTTCCAAATCATTTTTCATTCTAATAATTACTAAAATGAAAATAGTTATTTCATAAAAAATCATTTTGATTGATATATTTGAAAAAATAAATGTTTTTTTCTTTTTCATGTAAAACAATATACAGGTTAAAATAATGTACATAAGCAAAGAAAAATTATGGTAAAATTAATTACCTTAAAACTTTCATCATAAAATTAGAAATACAAACATTGTTGACTTTTAAAATAAAAAATAATTAATAAAGAAAATGTGTTACTTTAGCGATAAATCACGTAATATAACAAGAATTATAAATAAGCGAATGTGAATATTAAAAGCACAGCTTGCATAATATAATTCTTCTTATTCAAACTTCAAAAGTTAATTTTGTAGTTAAAAATGTAGAACAATTTTCATACATTATCCAAACAACAAGTTTTTTTTTAAAAGATATCCAATGAAATTTACCTTTGAGACATAAGAAACTCCTTTTATTATTTATATTTAAAAACTATAGTAATTGTACGAATTCAGAACATAAATAAATCAAAATGTTTATTATATTTAATGACAAAATGTAATGAAATCAAAAAATACACAAACTTTTTAAACATACATATCTCTCAATCTATAATGAATTCCCTTAAATGCTCGAGCTACTAGAATGTAAATGTGACCAAAACACATTATTTGAAAAATGCCTTTCACGAAATTTTCAGAGTAATTTATTACATAATTACACAACCTTATCTATAATCTCATACTGGGCCTTTATAGTGCAATAAAAGAATTGACATCAATAAATAATGGCATTAACAAAAGGGTACATTTTCATTTCATTCATGGTTCTATTTAAGGTTTCCAGTTACAAAATTTTTGGGAACTAATTACCAATGCAATGTGCAGGAATTACTGTATTACGGATGAAAATTTCTATGCTATACTTTTTTTTTTTATTAATTTAAGATTATTAATACTATTATTGGATATCCCTGCATCATTGAATAACATACATTACATGTGCTTTTTTAAATCTTATGCGAAAAATCTGCTCTGAAATTTAACACAACAAATTTAAATAATTTCTCTCAGCATAAATGTTAATAATAAACTATTGATTACTTTTTTTAAAAATTGTGACTATTTTTAGAATGATTCATAAAGCTAAGGGATTATCACTATTAAGAATTTCAATTGGTTTCATAACAATGTTTCTTATTCTATCACCTTTCTCATTCAATGTACATAACATTTTTATATACACTTAAAATTATTATTCGACTTTATTTGTATCTTTTTATGTACATTGACACATTTTACCTTACAACAATTCAATTTTACAGTCAATCAGGTGTAAAATATTCTCTAATTATTATATTAAACAAAAAAAATTAACTATTTTAAAATTCTTTATTCATATTTTTCAGCAGACATATTTGAGAAAAGGGGGTTGAACTATAACAATATCTGTATATGAACTATTTTAATGCTTATTTTCTATTGCTTTACAATTAACTAAATAAATTTTTTTTTTTTTTTTAAAAAAAAGTATCATAACTATTTATCAAATATTACATGATGTCCACATTATTTTGTAAGCAATACAAGATAGTATTAATCATACATTGACAAAATTATTCATTTAGTACTCATACTGTTATTTATAATTTCTCATTAAAAAAACGTAATACAAGAATACATTGCATATATGCTAATTTTCAAAAATAAAATAAAAAACTTAAGTACAAATACATTTGAAATTCACTGAAAAAAGTTAAAATTTTAAATTTCTTTAACTTTTAAGTCAGCCACATGAAATCATAAATATACATAAGAATGCTAAACTCCGAGGTTTTATTTTAAATAATTCTTAAAAAATTTCTTTAAAATTACACATAAACTAAGAAGGGTTTCATCAGGAAATAAAAGCCCAAGAAAAAATTGTGATAATTTGACATTATCAACCATTACTCTAAAAAAAATAACAAATAAGCTTTATGGCATTTTTTTTTATTTCAATATGTTTCAAATAATTATATAATAATTTCTAAATAAAAGTTAATGCTCAAATCAGACACTTACTTCAAGCTCAGCTTGTTTTCTTACAATTGTAATATTAAACAGATCCAAATCTCTTTCGTATTCCTAGAATACAAAAAAATTATTTGATACAAAAATTATTAAGCTTCAAATTTAAATTTTAAGATGTTAGGTAAGTTATAAAGAATAAATTGGACAAACATAAGTTAGTAAGAAGCATATATATATATTTCCAATTACATTAATACAACAATTAATGTATGTTAACTAATTCATATTCAAAAAGATAGGTAAAAAATTACAAAATATTATTTATATAAAGCATTTTTCGAAAAGATTTTTAAAACATATTTTTTAATAGATTTTTCCTCCATTCAAGAGAGTGAAAAATATTTGCTTGCTTATAAATCTGTGCATGTATTTCAGAAGTTTATATATAAACTAACATTTATTTGGTTTGTCATTTCAGTTGAAAATTTCTTCCCTTGTAATTTTAAAACATATAGCTCTTTATATTTTTTGCAATAGTCTAGATGCCGCTTCATATGATCCCAAGACCAATTTTTTTGTTTTCGGCGCACATCTTCTTCAAGGACAGCAGTTAATGCAAATTTCCACCTGAAATATAAATCACTAAGCATTACCAATGAAAATTTTCAATTATTGATACAATAAATATAAGTACAATTTACAAATTATGCTTACTTAATTAGATAAAGAAATTTCAAACACTAAGTGAAACTAAAGTTATACATATTTCACCTGACATAAAATATATATATATATATATATATAACATATGTTAAAAATAATATTTTTTTACTTTTAAGACAAACAAAATAATTTAAGAGATCCTGCTTATCATATAAATAGTTTCTGAGATTAAAAAAAAAAAAAAGATTGAATAATCTTCTAAATTCAAAATAGCCATGGATTCTCATATCTATACCTTACAAACATAAATCTTTTTCAAAAAGGAATATTATTAATAAAAAAAGCTTTCAACTTTACTCATACAAATAATCTTCAAAATACCAATTAATTATATACAAATAAGAAATTATCAACAACCATATTGAAAATTAAACTGGTTCTATTACAAAGTTATTATTATATAAAATAAATCCACAAAGCAATGAAAGAAAGAAAAATTGTTAATTTATGAAATGATTAAAATTTTAAAAAATTATTAAATTAATAAATAATTAAAGAGTTATAGGCTTCTTAAAAATTTGTTAATCTCTTCTAAAAGAGAAATATTTTTTGATAAAAATGTATAATAATACTTTTCTTTTAAAATTGTAATTTATTTAAAAAATATTAAAAACTTTAACCTAAATATTAACACAAAATAGATAAGCCTTATACATAGCTACAAATTTTAAATAATTATCTAAAGCAGTTTATTTGCTACTACATAAATTCAAACAGTTCAAATTATTCATTCAAAAAAATTCTTAATTTTATAAAGGAAATAATAAAAATAATGGACACTTCAGCTGAAAAATATATCCTGAAAACTGCAAATTCTAAAAATCAAGACTTTTCAAAATACATTAACACCTACCATTCTTTGGCACAAGCAGGCTTTTCCCCATTTGGCCTGTATTTTCTGTATAATGTAGCTATAGTCATTCGATCAAGAGATTCTAACAGCTTGATTAAATCTTGATACTAAAAACATAAAATTGTATTAAAAAAATTACCATGATTCATTTGTGTGCAAATTATTTCAATACCAAGTTGCAACAAATTATAATAAATGTTGATATTAATCATTTCATTGCCGAATGAAGTATTAACGAATATAGATATATATACAGAACATTTTCACAAAACCTCTATAAGCAAAAATACTTTAAAAAACGCAAATAAAATGAAAAACAATTTTTTTACCTGTAATCTTGATAGCCCAACTGCTATTTCTTCCATTACAACATTCAACCAAACTTTCGGGATTTTAAATCCTGATCCATCACTTTCAGGTTTAGAATTCAACCTCAACTGAGCTTTAGAATTAATAGGTCCCAGTACTATAAAAAACAGTCGTAAAATTATCAAGATAAAAAAAAAAACACTCACATAAAATTTAAAAGTACTTTTGAACAAATATTTAAAATAAAGTATACAGCATAACTAAAACATGTATATGAAAATACAAATAACTACAGGTTAAATTGTGCATTTCAAATGATCAAGCAATTTTTCAATAATCTAAACAAAATTTATTATAGAGCATTTTAAAGTAGCAGGGAATGTTAACCTTAAATTGCAAGGTATCTCTTTCATTTATACAAATCATTTTCAAAGTTGTGGATTAAATGAATAAACCATAGTTACCAAAAGAGATGTATTGCACAAATGAATTCTAATTCTCGTAAAAAAAGAAAAAGAAATATGTATTTTAATAAACAAATAAAGCTCCTTATTTAATTTCCCTAACAATAAAAATGAAATACTTTTACGATAAACCTATTGAAATTCTAAAAAAATTTTATCGTATAAAATACATTACATAGAAAGTTAAAGTTATCTTCATATACAAACTTATTTCAAGAGAATATAAGATAATGTCATTATGCAAGCTATCAGATTTAAAAAAGAAAAAAATGAACCTTTTAAATAATGCATCTGATAACTCAAAATAAGTACATCTTTTATAAATACATTCTATTCTTAAAAAAAAAATTCAGAAATAATGTTTGATAAAAATTAGTCCTAATTTTATAAATAGGACACCAGTTTTTCTTCATGCCATATTTTTAATATGTATCATGGTTACATTGATATGAAATTAAACATGTGATGTGATAGTGAAATTTATTGCACAAGAGCCAGATGTGGCCAAACTGCACCAAACAAGGTAAATCTGTGATCTAGACGTTAAAACACTGAAATAAGATTGGTTGACAAGGAGGGTCGAAAATACAGAGGGAGTGAAAGTGGAGTTTATGGATGCATAAGCCAGACATGGCCATGCTGCGCCAAATAAGATGCAATTGTGGACTAGACATGTAAAAAAATTGAAAAAAGACAAAAATTAGTTGACAAGAACGAAGGTCGAAAATAGAGGATAGCTATGCATTCCTGAAGCATGTCACTTGTGTTTACCTAAAACATTAAATCCAATGAAAAAGAAAAAGATCAGTAGGGTGCCTTGGAGTCATGATGGCAGTACCTATCTAAAGAAGGCAAGTCCCTGAAGTCTCCTGATATAATCCCAGGAGCAGGGTGCCCGGCTACACCCCCAGACACTGGGTACCCATTTTAGTCACCTCTTAAGACATGCACAAGCTACAATGGGACTATTTTGTCACACCCAGTCACCACACAGGTAGAAGTTAAACATGAAATATATATATAACAGAACTTCTGAATACAGAAACATTCCAGTCTCTATATTTTAAAAATCATATATTATCAAGAAAGACTGATTAAAAAATAATTCAAAAGAAAAAATATATTCTTTAGTACAAAAAAAAATATAAATTCTGGTTGATTTTTTTCCAAATTTCCAATAAAAAAAAAAACTTTTTATTACAAAAAATTAATATATTCTATCCTGAAATTGAAAAATATAAAATACTTTTGTTGCACCTTTTACTGGACTTTTAGACGTGATATCCTGTTCAATGATCTGCAATTTGTCCTGCAATGCACCTTAGTTTAAAATTTAAAAAAAAAATACTCTTTGATACTATATTTATCAAATACATTGTTTTTAGGTATTTGAGAATCAATATTTGCATAAAAAGAATTGTTAAAAAATATGTAAAAAATGCTTTGGCAAATGAATTAACAGCCTTATTGTTAAGACAGTTTCACTATCTTTCTTTGTCATCAGGGCGAAAAAACTTTCATTTGAAAATCCTTTGAGACCATTTATTACAGTTTATTTCACTGCTTACTTTTTGGTCAAAAATATTTTAATCAAGAATAGTTATATTCTGAAATATGAAAAACAATCATTAAATATAACAAAACGTGTAAGTAGCAACAAATTAACTTTCAAAGATGCATTTTTTCTCTGTGTTGGATTACATGCTATACTAACCAAGAAGGGGTTCATAATAGATGCACTGAAATCTTATAAAATATTACTTTAAGAGTAAAAAGAAAATCAATGTTCACTATTTACAAATACATACTATATTTCACATCATCAGGAATAAAAGTTGATGTAGCTATCATTTTCTCCATAGCCACCTAACAAAAAAAGCATATTTTTCAAAACTAGCATATTAATAATATATTTTAAACACTCTTATGTCATTTCACTACAATAAGAAAGATTTTTGTTTTATTTTATTATCAGCAAAAAATAACACTATGATTATAAACATAATGAGAACTCAACAAAAAAAAATAGTTTCAATTGAATATTATGTTTAAATTTAAAATGCTTTTAAAAACTATAAAATAAACTTACCTCTCTATCGCTAGCATTAAACTTGTGAAGCAATTCTGATTTACTATTCCAGTAAACCGATAGACTATCCAACACAACTAACTAAAATGATAAAATTAATCAATTCTTTAAAAATCATACATTCTTTTACAAGCTATAACTATTTTAAAAAAATACAATTGAATAAATCTATACAAATAAAAGATAATTATTGAAGCTTTAAAAGTGAAGTATTTCAATCTATAAATAAAGAAACAAACAGTTTAAATCATTTCTGCATTAATATAAATTCATGAAACATACATACAATAAAATTTAAACAAAACAATTTTATGCATTCATCATATTAAAAACATTAATCAAATAAAATTATATTCTAGAAGGAAAAACTTTTATTGAACTAACAAATAAATATTCCAGATTGTTTTAAAACTGTTTTTGTTCTGTTAAAAAATAAAGTAAAATATTTTGATCAACTTGATGTTCATAAATAGCTGACATATATAGAATTTCTTTAAGCCAACAATCTCCGAGCTCAACTTTTTAACGCAGAAAATGTAATGACACTTTTCTGCAAAAGGGGGGGGGTGCAACTGTTAGTAGTTAAATTAAACATTCTTACCCCAAAAAAGTTTTGTACACCATTGGATAAATTTGCACTATTTTCTAAAATAAAATGATATTTTCACTTTCCACTCTTGTATCATGCCCTTTTTCAAATGTTGAATGAACTCTAAGCTTATTATAAAAGTAGCATTAAAACTATGAAATAAGAATTTAAATTGTTTTCCCTCACTTTATATCAAAATTACCAGTAGACCTAGATATCACACAGAAATAAAATTAAAAAAAATTCTTGGTAGAAAAGCATTCTCAGAAATGTTGTAAGAATACAAGTTTTACAAAATCTATAGTCCTTACAGCTTCGATGAACACATGATCTCAGAATGTGCATAGCAAAATTGACTAAGGTAAAATTGAAATAGCATGAAGATAGAACCATTTTATTGGAATGGGGATGGAAATACTTCACAAAACTTACTTTACAGAATATTTTCAAATTAACCAAAAAAAAAGATCAGTTGAAATAAATAAAATAACTATGGTAAAATTGCAATAAATTTATACAGAATGTAAAATCTTTCATGGAAATTATGTGAATGCAAATATAACTCTTCAAGATTATTCAATTAGCCGAGTATGTACGTAACAATATGTTAAATAAAGCCAAATAGTCTGATGAAAAAAGAATAGAAAATAATTCTGCAAAGTCTATTTAAAATGCTTCTGCATATATATATATATATATATATAAAGAATGGATATTAATACTGCAAAGAAATCTATCTTTTTAAAAAATGTTAAATACTTTTTTTATATAAAAAATTCTATTTTTAATAAATTATGAAAATTATTTACAGAAAACTAAATTATGCCTAAATTAATTCCAGTTAATATGCTTTTTTTCTCCTTGCATTTCAACTGAGAAACTTTTTCATACAAAAATATTAATAATCAAGACTAAATGGAATATTTTTTTTTTTAACTTTCACTACAAAATCTTAAAAACACATCCTTCTGTTCCAAAATTACCCAGAAAGAAATTTAAATCATTTAAATAAGCATTCAAAACAGTTATGCTTAAAAATCCTATAAATAATAGACAAATCATAAAAGAAAGTTATCATTCAAAATCACCCAATTTCAAATGAAAAAAAATGTTTTATAACAGCATAAGAATTGTAGGAAATAAATAGACATGACTAGAGAATGTAAACAAATTTTATGGAAGAGATGTATTTTCAGAAAAGTCAGGAGAGGCACTGTACTGAGATTTAACAGTATATGATACACTATAAATAAAATGTTTTCAATGATGACATGATAATGACCTACAATAGTAATGTATGCATAATGTGATTTCTGTTTCATTAATTTAGATGAAGGCATAAACAAATTAGTGTTCTTTAGAAAAATGAACATTATAAATATTGGTTCAAATCAGGAATAGAGTGTCTCCTAGGAGATTGGCGACTTCCTAGATAGGTTGACAAATGTGTGCGACTTAAGCATTGCGTATGCTTAGGGTTACCATGACCTATATCACCATTTATCACTTCTGAAAGTCGCCAACGCTTCCAAAAGTCACCAATCATCTAAGGGACACCCTATTCTTGATTTGAACATAAATATTTATGTAACAAATTACTCCCATATATGTAAATTTATATGTATCATTTTTTTTTTAACTGAAACCATTCATTTTGATAAAAGAAAGCTCTCCATGTCATGTTTTAATGTAATAAAGAGAGCACTACACAAAAATAGTATCTTGTTTTGGGAGGGAAAAGTTTTAAAAGAAAATTTGCTTCCCCTTCCATAAAAAAAAATGTGTGGTGTAAATATTAATTGCTACTATTAAAAAATGCTCATCTATGTAAAATGCAATTATATGTATTTTTCATTACATAATTACACAAAGAATTCTAGCAAATGTTAAATGAATGCTTAAGTGTAAGGTATTTAGTTTCCAGATAAACTATAATTCCTTTTTATATTCTAGACCATTTCTATCCATAGTAAATTAAGAAAATATCAATTTCATAGAAAAAAAAACCATTCAAGATTCTTGTTTTAACAAATATTTCTATTAGTTTTAATAGATATTATGATGTTAAACTGTTTAGTATTTCTATCAGAGAATATTTACTTATAAATATTATCAGCTCTCTAAAAGATTTTAAGCAAATGCCAGTATAAAAAAAATATTAAAAATAAAGCTTAAAAAATTAGATTGAAATATATAGTAATACAGTTTATTGTAACAATCCATATATTACTGATAGATGAATTTAAAGAACAGTTAGAGAGAGTAAAACAATTTAGGTACACTTTTATACTAAGTATGGAGACATAAATATACTTTTTGAGTGAATAATGTGATTCAGATTAATCCATTAAAAGATACATATAAGTGATAAAATGATTGACTTAAAAAATACTAAGCAGTATAAAAATGTGCAACCAAACAGAACAGACATTTCTATTTATTATGAAATCATTTTATTTAAAGAAGATTTTTTTTTCCCTTCAGTTTTAATACATATCTTTTTTTGCAGCATTTTGATGAATGATAAGGGGTGATCAAAGATTTAGCAACACAAATCAAGAATACAATTAAAAGAATATTCAAAAATTACTCTCGGAATCTGATTTATCTTCACAATTTAAAATTCTAAAAAATTTATTAAATGAAATACTCCTTTTTACTACAAAACTTTATAGTTGACAAATCCTTTAAGATTTTTTTTAATGTCAGGCAGAAGTAAATTTATATATTTTACAATTTATAGAATTAAAAAGATCTAAAAACGTATTTGTAATTTTAAAAACCAAATTTAATAATTATATTTTAATATTTCACATCGCAATAAAAGTTTTTCCTTCTCTTATAATTTCTCATTAATAATTATTCAACTAAATATATGCATTAAAAGTACCTTATGTATAATGTTGACATTTTCTTGAATAATGGCTGGAATCCACTTTTCATCAGTGGTTTCAAAGGATAAATTATGAAGAGTGAAGCCTACACTAAAAGGTTTTTTTGAATCTGAAAAATTATCTTCGTACCGCAAATGAATATCCTTGATCTTAACTTGCAGGTTTTTAATAATTTGTGTAACAAGTTTTTCTGTAAAAGTATCTTTCTTGTCATCTTTAGTATCTAAAGAGAATAATTTATAAAAATTAATAGTGATAATATCAAAATTATAATTTATATATATAAAAAATCACACAATTAAAATGAAACAGTATTGCTTCTTAAACTTTTACTTTGGTAAAGTTTTAAACTCGGAAAGTTGTCTAATTTTAGTTAACTATTTCCATTTTTTAAGATTTTTTTTAAAAAAAGAAGACAGTATTTCCAAAATATGGGCACATAAATTATACGAAAAAGTTTAATAATATTTAAATAAGAATATTTTATTTAAGTAAATAGAAACTTAAATGGACCTACCTACCTGATACTTTATATAATTTTTTAAATTTTCAAAAATAGTTTATCTTTTCTATTAAATATCCAATTAGACCATCTTTAAAACAAAATAAATAAGTATGATGATTAAGAATTTAAATGCTTTATATTTAAAAACCAATCCAGAATTTACATAAATGTTACTAATTATATTCGTTTCAACTCATTTGGTACCAGCTGGAAAAAAAAAATTTTTAACCCACCGATTTATGTTAAAAAAAAGTTTATAATGTAAAACTTATTCAAATAATTAACAAGCAATCTAAGAAATTTTATTTTTTTATTTCTTCTTTGACACATTTTTGAATAATCACAAGTTATTCAAGTAATTGTTATTTGAGAGTTCACTCACTCTTTTTGGTCATTTAGAATAGAAAATAAAGTATTTAAGCATTGGTACGATTCATAATTTTAAGAAATTACCTTAATAAAATGATAAAATACTTTAGTGTTTGCAACAAACAATTTACTTGCAATGACATTTGCATTTAAAACATGAATTTAACAAAACCAAAAAAAAAAAAAAAAAAAAAAAAAAAAAATTTTATTAATTTGTTGGCTATCACATTAATATTTCATTTTTTTAAAAAAAAATAAGAGAAAAAGGTCCATCAAATTAAAAATATAAATTTTTTTTAAAAAAAATGTAGCATTTTCTCATTACACACATTTATGAACAAATACATCTAACTTTAAGCACTATTCAATTCATAAATATTAAATAGCCATCTAAGATGATTTATTGTATTGTTCACACAAACAAGCAATGCTTCAGAAAAATAACATTAATAAAACTTTTGGTTGGAATGCTGTTTAATAATGGCAATGAAAAAAATTGCTGATGATAAATCGCCAAATGCAAACATCACTCTCAATAGTTTGGTTAAATATGGCTGTTATACATGGCATCCATCAAAATTTTAATTCCCTGGTCAATTTAGTGCTTACCATTGTTTCTTCATTTTAGGGTTAATTGCACAAGCTCAGATTTTTTTTTGGCCAATCAGTGGTTATTTTTTGCCCATTAAGAAAATGACATGGATGCCCAGATCCAATGTGCAATCCCCCCCCCTAAATATTTAGCATGTTTTCTCATATGAATATCATTGTTAAGAGAAAGGAAGTAGTCTTCAAGAGAAAGATTTATTTCATGTATTAATAATAGGTTGCGACTTCGAGGACCTGAAGTATTTGTGGAAATGAATGATTTAAATTCAATAAATGATGAAGTTTTTCAATAAATGAATAAATTCAATAAATAATAATAATTATTCACAGTTACTAATGACCTTATTTTAAATTACAGCTGCATTTGAATAGCAATGACATGAGAAATAAACATGACAATCCAGCCTTTTAAACCAAGTTGTGCTCAATTGGCATTGAATTATATTACTTTTATGTAATTAAATGTTTTGTCTTATATCATTAGAAACCATACAATTTTTGTCTTACATCATTAGAAACTATACAATAAGTACAAATTGATTTTGATATAATTGAAGTAAATTATAATGAATTGCAATTTATTTTACTAATATTCATAAGAATTAATTATGTTTGTTGAAGTATAAACATAAATACATATTTATTTTTATTAAAAATTCTCTCTCTCTCTCTTTATATATATAAAGGTAGTTATTTTTTTTTTAAAATCAGTAAATGATTTATAATTTATATATATTGGTAGATCAACACATTGTAAGAATTTGATTAAATATTTTATTATTGCACGCCACACAGGTCCTCAACCAGGAGTTATGGTCTGGAATTCCATTTCCCTTGATAGCTGGACTCCTTTGGTCATTATTAGAGGCACACTTACAGCACAATGGTACATCGAAGACATTTTGAGACCTGTTTTGCTACTGTTCTTTTTCAGTACGCTGGTCTTATTTTTCAGCAAGATAATGCCAGACCCCATACGGCACATATTGCTATGAACTGTCTTACAGCTTGTCAAAAACTTCCTTGGCCAACCAGATTTCTCTCCAATCGAGCATGTATGGGATATGATGGAAAGGCGACTGCATCTACCAGGGTATGTTGATGACCTAGCCAGACAAATGGAGTAAATTTGGCAAGAAATATCGAAGGAGACCTTTGGGGAGCTTTATCACTCCATGTCATGTCATGTGGCAGCTTGCATCCAGACTAGAGGTGGGTCAACACCTTATTGAGATTGTTACATTGTAATTATGTCACTCTGAAATAAATCATTCAATTTTTCTGAAATTTTAATACTTTTCTATTTTGTTCATAATTTTCCTATCCACCAATTTTTGTCCCATCGGACAACTCCTCCTTAGTGCATCGTTGTTTTTTTTTGGTTATAGAGTGTATAAAAGACATAAAAAAAAATACAACTTCAAAATGCTTGACAAATGAAAATAACTACAAATAATTAACAGATTTTTATTTTTGGATAATCTGAAACGAATTTTTTAAAAAAATTTATTATGTTTCAATTATGTTTTTTCAAAAAACAGTTTATTATAACAAACTTTAAATCTAGTATACTATCTTTATTCATTTTACTAAAAAAATAAATATTGATAGTATTCCTTTATTTTAAATTATGCAAATCAGATATTCATGTTATGAAAAAAGACTACTGCTGATAAATACAAATTGAAAAGAGAAAAGTATAAAATCAATTCATTACCATTATTTAACAAATTAATAAACAACTATTAATTTCACCTTTCAGCTGAAATCTAATACATTTTATAAGTCAAATTTCCCAATTAACTTAAATAAATGATCCCCAAAACAAGAGACAAATAAAAGTTTAATTGCTCTTTTCCAAGAAATTTTTATATAAAAAGCTTTCTTTAAGCAAATAAATATTCAAATAATTAAGACTACCAATACATTTAAAAAATATAATGGGAATACTTAAATATCCATTAAAAATAGATGTTCATTCAAGTGTCATTGATTCAGCATTTACTTTTTTTTATCATTCAGCAGAATCAGAAAATTAATATACTAAAAATATTTTTCTTTAAAATTTTATTCAGAATGATTAGGCCACAAACAAACAATCAATATTAGAAATTAAAGAATATATAATACAAAGAAATAACATAACTTAATAACATTGTTTTCATAAAATTGAATTTACAAATCAAAATTTAAGTATCCTTTACACAAAATTACCTTTTTCACTCAATTTTGACTTTGTTTCCTCCAATTTCTGCAATTCTGCTCTCTTAGCTGCTTCAGCTGCCTTGGCTTCTTTTTCAGCATCATATTTTATACCTGAAATATTTTAAATACTTATTCATATTAATATATTAAACTGTACAAATATTTAAACATAAAAACTTTCTATATTATATTTTGTTTCCACAGGTAAAAATTTAGATATTCAATAACACACACTTTTTTTCAATAAAATATAAGTATAACAATATTATAGGAGAATGTTAACATAAATATATTCAACACATTAAAATGTTAACACTGCAGAAGAAAAGAGAAATGAAGTATCACTTAACAACCCAAAAATCAGTGAGAAATAGTTACAAAAATACTCATATTTCAGATATTACAAGTTAATTTTTATACACCAGGTATCAAAAAAAATTTCAAGTAATATTTTTCATGGAAAAATAACAACCCAGTAATTTCACACAAATGCATTTCATTCTGAAACATAATCTCCTTCAGCTTCAATTACATGTTCACAATAAGATAAGGTTACAAATCTCACATTTGTAAAAGTTCTTGCCCTTAAAACCAAAAAATTAACTTATGACCCACCATGACATCATCTCAGTTTCGGAAACATTGCTCATACAAATGGTTATCCATGGTTGTCTGATGGAGCAATGTCCGAGGAGTAGAGAAGATAAGGTAAAACTTCCCAACCAAGTATATTGATCACCTTCTTAATCACTTTCACCATATGAGGTTTGGTGTTGTCTAGAAGCCCTTACCTGTTAACTAATGTTGACTACTTCTGGTGCAGAGCCGCAGCAACCCTTTGTAAAAGGGAGGAGTACACCTCAACTGTGATGAATTTACCACTCACTGAAAATTCAGAGTACACAATACCAGCCCTGGTCCATCAAGCACAGAACAGTACTTTCTGTTCCTGAATGTTTTCTTAGGGAGAAAATGTCACGAACTAGGGGTTGACCAATGACATTTCTTTTGTGGGTAATGTATAACACCCATTTCTCATCACATGTCAATATTTGTTCCAATGGGGCACGATACAAATGAAGAGCAAATGGTGAGGAATTACTAAGTTTCAGTGTCTTTCCAAGGTTGTGCAGATGTAACTAAGAAGTTCCTTTTGACACTCCAAACCTTTGTGCAAGTTCCTTGCACTTTTATTGAGGATAAAGCTCAATGTTCTTGTTCAAAAGGGCATCATTAAGAGTAGACAGACATGCAGCTCAAAATTTAAGCTGGAGGATATCCTTTCCAGAAGCAAATCAACTGAATCACTTTCACATTGTGAGCTCAGTTACTGATGCCTCTTTAAACATGGAGCATATCCTTCAAGTAGTTTCTGAAGCATTGTTGACCAATATGAGCTTGAACAGTGAACATTGCTTTAAGACATCATTTGACACTGATAATATTTGCAGGATTGTACTACCTAAACAGAATTATTTTTGACATGAGTGACAATGCCTCATAACTTGCTACTGACTGACAATTCATGAGAAGTACTGAAATCACCTCGGCCAGTGTACTGACACCATCATTTGAATTTAGTTTTTCGCCCCAGTAGGGTGCAGCAGCTCAAACTTTTCTGGATACTTGGTACGAATGGTTTCAGGCAATATGAATACATTTGTTTTTTGTATATATTTACATTCTATTGAGAATAACACAATAATATGAGGTAAAAATACAAAGAACTTCATAAAATTCATTGATGATAATACAAAATAAAGTGAACATAATGCATACACATGATCTCCCATTTTATTTGAGCCAAAAAGTTTTATATATTCTGTTTTCAGCTTGAAAGAAAAAAAATGTTAAGTTATTCAATGTGAAACACTAAGACATTTGTCACATAATTCTCCCCCCCCCCCTAAATCCTTCATTAAAGAAATGAGTAACCTGCTACTGAAAAAAAAATATTCAGTAGTTACACTTTACAAGATAATAATAATTCGAGATAAAAACCAACGTTTTTATATGGTGGCAAAGTTTATTACAAAAATTATTGAAATATTAGTTGGTCACAAATATCTAAATATTGCATTGTTAGGCGGGTAAGAACGGTTCCTAAAATTTCAAAACTCTAGCTTGATGGGAAGTTGGTTAAATTAACGATAGAAAATTTGATGACACACTGATACATACACAGACAGACACACACCAAGTGAAATACATAAAAACGTTAAAATTAACTAAAATTAATTAATTCATCCGGTAAATTAAATGGTTGGAATGCAGTTTAACCCAACCACCCTTGGCGACAAGAATTATTTGGCGGTATTTTGCCAAATGTGGCTACCCTGTTCCGTTTTACGGACTTAAAGTTCAGCCAAAAAAAATCGCCAAGTTTGGTGCCAATTTTTGAAATCGCGCCAAGTGGTTGAAATAAACTGCATTATTAAAGAAAATATTAGTTAAAACTTGTCGCAAATGTCTAAATATTGCATTGTTAGGCAAGTAAGAACGATTCCCAAAGTTTCAAAGCTCTAGCTTGATGGGAAGTTGGTTAAATTAACGATCGAAAATTTGATGACACACACACACATTCACACACACCAAGTGAAATTCAGAAAAACGTTTTAAAAAACAATAACATCGCATTACGACAACTAGACGCTGCAGCATTTAAAACTAACCTCTGAATCAGTGCTCCTTAACAGATGATAACACAGTAAACAACCACAGTCTCGCCTTTGGAAGGCGCTTTTTGACCCCCCCTTCTCAAAGAGTCGTGTTGTTATAACACACATGTCCGTTTACTGCACGTCACTATGGCATCTATCTCTTGCACAACGATAATTCATTTGAGACACGCGTTTGAGTCCTGATTCCTCAAAAGATCTGCCGTGTAGAGAGACTGATGCACGCTAAATATGTCGCGGTTCAAAGTCCTCACATTGGCGTGGATGTGGAAAGTATGTCGCCAGCTCAGATGTCGATTTCGTTATTTGACTGTGGTTTAAAATTACGAAGGACGTTTGCCTGTGGTTAATGGACGGAGGAGGAACGCTATAAGCCAAACTTGGCAATCTAGGATATCCTAGGTATAACACTAACCTGTCCCATACTGCATTTTAAAAATTAAGAAATTTCAGTAAATATTAAAAATTTCTTTTGAATTCGTTAAAAATGTTAGTGTTAGAGCTTTTTACACACATATATCAGTACTTATAGATTTTCCAAAGTGAGAATCTAATTTTCCAAGGCTATGAAAAATAAATCGCCAACAACAAACAATAAAACTAAAAAACTTGGCGATATTAAAATCCGCGAAAATCCCTACCAAAGTTGTATGTTCAAGGGTGGGCTTTTTAACAAGGACTGTCATTACCCATTTCTTCTTCAGTTACAAGCTTCATGCAGTGCGGGGTCTTTGAAAACCCTCCCACGGTCCGCAAGAACAAACACTTCCAGCCTTATTTTTTGCGTACTGAAAGTAGGGTATCAGAAAGGATTTTGCACATTATCCACCTCTCATTCATGATGATAGAGATACATGTCTCCAGGACACGTCATCAGGGTGTGCCATTTCTCATTCACCGTAGGACGGCGCTTGGGCGAAGAAGGTCGTATGTGACACAGAAAAAAAAAGGACTCCGCGTTTTTTTAAAGGACAATTGTAAAGGATGAGCATTAACATGAAGGATTCACTTTCACTAGTGGAACGTAGGATTGATAAAATAAATACCAGTAAAAAAAAAAATTATCAAGCCTATTTAAAAATAGACAAAGATATATATATAAACATTTTTTTTAATGTTACATGATACATAATTTATAAAAACATGAGGCGCTTGACTAAAATACCTAGGTAATTACCGATAAATTAAGTACAATAGCTACTTATTTATATATAAAATCAAAAGAAATATTAATCCCTCGAACTTTTATAAATTAGATATTGCATTACATTAAAAAATATTTTTACACCTTTTAGTCCATTATTAAATAAAAGCCAGAGTAATTTTTGTTACTTATATAATTCTTTTTAGTTTGAAAATATCCAATTAAAAAAAATCAATTACGTGAGCTTTACATGTGTATAAAATTTCAACTGAATTGGACTTTGGTAAAAGCAAGACCTGCGCCCCAGACCCGAAGTCCGTAATTGTTTGAGTACACCATAATATTGTACTGTCATTGGAGTTATACGTGTACACAAAATTTCAGCTAAATCAATGACAGGAAGTGGGTTGCAATTCGAGTACAAATTTTGAACTGGAAGGATTTCTTTTACATGCATACATATGAACATAGTTAAAAAAAAAAAAAAAAAAAAAGCTTATAGAAATGGCTGGGTGTTTTCTGTAAAAAGAGAAATTTATGAGACTTTCTAATTTTGTGTCCTGATAGAAATTATTTGCCAATACAGGACTGGTTGCCACAGTTTTATGGGCAGAACATATAGAATTTTCCATGTCTAAAAATAAAATTTCTTTTATTCATTTGATAAATTCTGTAATATTTTTTTTCTAATCCACGTCTGATATAGAAATCAATATTACTTTTTATACATAATAATTTGAGATAAAAACCAACATTTTTAAAAACAACGTTTTTATATGGTGGCAAAGTTTATTAAAAAGAATTATTGAAATATTAGTTAAAACTGGTCGCAAATATCTAAATATTGCATTGTTAGGCAAGTAAGAACGGTTCCCAAAATTTCAGAGCTCTAACTTGATGGGAAGTTGGTTAAATTAACGATAGAAAATTTGATGACACACTGATACGCACACAGACAGACACACGCCAAGTGAAATACATAAAAACGTAAAAACTAACTAAAATTAATTAATTCATCCGGTAAATTAATGGTTGGAATGCAGTTTAACCCAACCACCCTTGGCAACAAGAATTATTTGGCAGTATTTTGCCAAATGTGGCTACCCTGTTCCGTTTCACGCATTTAACGCTCAGCCAAAAAAAAATCGCCAAGTTTGGTGCCAATTTTTGAAATCGCACCAAGTGTTTGGGCTAAACTGCATTATTAAAGAAAATATTAGTTAAAACTTGTCGCAAATGTCTAAAAATTGCATTGTTAGGCGAGTACGAACGATTCCCAAAATTTCAAAGCTCTAGCTTGATGGGAAGTTGGTTAAATTAACGATCGAAAATTTGATGACACACACACACACCAAGTGAAATTCAGAAAAACGTTTTAAAATAAGATAATATTTTTAAGAAGATAAAATAAGTTTTTACTCACCAGTATTTGGAATAACCACAATAAATAAACCTTCAATAGTAGCAATTGTGGGAGAAGTATAAATATTTTTGTATGGAATTTTTAGTATTAATTTCCCTATTGAAAAAATAAATAAAAACTTAAGTTAGATGAATAATTTACAATTTATATGAATATATTAGCATTATTTCATCAAATTTACAATAAATTATGCTTGTATACACAGGTATTCTAAATTTCTGCACATAAATTATTAATTAAAATATACTTTTTTGTTCTTGTTTCGCTTGAAAAATTACTAAGATGCAAAATGCTAATATAAATATGTAAGATTTTTTTTAAAAAAATTATACAATTATATTTTATGAGTTTGCACATTTATGCTTCAAATGATTAACATTCTTTAAAGAAAACATTTTCTTTTGAAAAGATAAAAAAATAAATAAATTATAATTTTGTTTTCATTACCTAAATGACCAGATAAAACTTTTATAGGAAGATCTAAATCATCCAATGCACTTTCCTTCACATCAAGGTGTTTCAAAGTAACATCACCTGAAGAGCAAAATCAAAATACAACGCATCAATTTGAAATTCCAGCTTTATTGTAAATAATAGTCAACTGTTTTAACTGAGATAGTTTCTTAACCCTCTTGCTGCACATTTTTTTTATTACATTTTCAATGTAGAATTAGATCATAAAAAAAAATTATTAGAAAATTGAAATCGAAGAATAATCATTTAAAAAAAAATTTGAAAATTAATCTTGGTTAAATTATGATTTATTTTATGAAATACAAAGGTAAAAAGTATATACTAATGAAAATATGCAAAATAAAAACAATTATTAGAAATGAAATTTAGTATGATAAACTTTGAAACAAGGCTCAAGGTAAAGTCCTACCTTGCAATCTTTGCACCCAATTTGCGTTTCTCTGCAAATTGTTTTGGCAGTTTCAGTTGCTTTTGAGTAACAAAAAGCACACTGTGTATGAGGCTCTTTCTTGATGGAATTAGGGTTATGTGGCTAGCAAAATGACAAGCAGTTAGTCTCATGGGAAATACTGTCAGGAATGTAGGTTATACCACTTGCAAAATACTTGCTGCAAGACAACTTTGAACTTTGAAAAAACCGTGCAAAATGCCACAAAACATGCTTGTATATTTCATAAAAATATAGACAGTTAATGCCATCTTTTAACCCAGATCTGAATAAACAATTAAAATTTTAATATCATAGAAAAGCCCAAATGAAACCATGAACTGGAAAAGAGTGGGTTGCATAGTTAAATAGATAGAAAAAATGCATCCTAACGGAAATCGCAGGTTGCGCAAATTTTGCTACTTCTACACTGCCCGTGAAAATCATGGAAACACAGCAAGAGGGTTCATATTATTTTCACCCTTGATATTTTTCTCCTGATGCTACAATTAATACTACATGAAAAATGCTCACTAAAATTAATTAAATAATTGAAATAAAAATGTTTATATATTTTTTATTGTATACAACCTATATATAATACATATTTTTAGCATACTACAACAAATCCAAAATTTAGAATGATTCCAGGTTCTCTCTTTTTACAGTTTGTAAATTGTTACTTAAAATTACTGTTTTCGTCTCTGATTAAATGAGTAAAAATTTTGACCTTAAGGTTCAAATTGGGAATAGGGTGTCTCCTAGGAAATTGGCAACTTTTGGGAGCGATAATTGGTGATTTAGGTCATGGTAACCATTAGCATACTCAATGCTAAGTCACGCACGTTTGGCAACCTATCTAGGAAGTCACCAAGTTTCGTCGCCAATCTCCTAGAGGACACCCTATTTCCGATTTGAACTGACCTTACTTCCAACAAAAGAAAAATTCTGCGAATACACTACTAATTTATATGTGTGCTCTTAATCTATATTCTATTTCTGAGGAGAAACTTAAGTATAAAATAAGTTTTCCAAGCTATATGTAATTTATATACATACACACTTATACATAAACACACACACATACATAAAGTATTCTTAAATTCAACTTTTTAAAGTTAATTATCAAAAAGAATATTTAAGTGAAGTTACTTTAATAACCCGTTATTTAGAAACAAAAATATTTAATTATCAACTATATTAATTATGTAACCTAACTATACATGCTAATTACTAAAAATTAGACCAAACATATAAACTTTATTTAAAATCTATTACATAGATTTTATGCTATAATGATATTTAATTTTGGGTCAGATATTATGTTTTTAATACTGAAAAAGAGCAATAAAACTAATGAAATTTTAAGTATTCGAAAGAATTATCACACTATTTTATTTTCAGCCTTTCTACTGCTATTTAGAAATCAAATATAATCATAGATCCATGGATGGAAGCATTTTAATATAAGCGAAAAAAAAAACCTGAAAATAGAAATTAAGTATATCAAATCTTTAAATGTAAACTTGAAATATTTTAAATGTTAATCTGAGCCCTCAAAACAATTCTCAGTTGGTATGCAGTTTAGCGTAACCAGCCTTGGCGACAGGAATTATTTGGCGATTTTTTGCCAATTGTGGCTACCCTGCTTTCTTTTCACTGTGGTGGCTTTAGGCGTGGCAACCCTTTCGAATATGCCTTACGATTTCGGATTTCAGTTCACAAGCTTTTTTTTTATATATATATACCTCTCTCTAACTATGTTTTTTTCACTGTTGTTGCTTTAGGCGGGGCTACTATTTCGAATTTGCCATGTGAATTCGGATTCCTGTTCACCAGATATTTTTTTTGGTTATATACATCTCTCTGATCTTTTTTTTTTTTTTCACTGTTGTTGCTTTACGTAGTGCTATATACTTGAAGTATTTTAAATGTTAATCTGAGCCCTCAAAACAATTCTCTTATCAATGTCAAGCTAAGAATTCTAAATAGTTTATATACATATTTAGAACAAAATACATTTTGGAAAATTATTTAAAGTAATATTTTAACATAAAAATAACAAAGACATCCAATATATGAATAATGCTAAATGACAAATATTTTTCAATAATTGAAATACCAATCATGATTCACTGCTTAAGTGCCAAATACAGAAAATCTCACCATGAAGCTAAATGAATAGTTTAGATTATCATTCCTGTTTTTAGATAGGTTTTGAACCAATATTTCTGCTTAGTGAATTTCACTAATAACTACAATATACTGTTAATATTAATAATCACCAAAAAATTAAAAGAATTAAGAAGAAAAAAAATTGTATAAAAAATTCCTTAAGAAAAATCATTTGCACCACGGTGATAAATACAGATTATATATTTAACTACAATAAAATTAAAAAAGAAATTATGAACTTTATGCTACTTTTAATTTATTTTCAAAAAATAAATATTCAATTTACTACAGTAAAATAAAAAAAAAATGTTACTATATCCATTACAAATAGTTTAAAACATTAAAATATGGCCATGTTTAATATATTAAATAGATTTGCAATAATTTAAAGTTAACATGACAAAAGCATAACACACTGCAAAAATCATATTACATGTCAAAAACCAGGAACTAAAAAGTTTTATTTCCAATTGATGTGTTGATATGGAAAAAGCAATGCTTATTTCTTACAATATCATATGTTTTCTAACATTATATATTTGTATAATGGTTTTATACAATATTTATGTATAAATGCTAGTCAATTAAAGGATTTAATTTTGTCTTATTTAATACATAACAATATAAATTACAGTAATTATCAATACATCCTTGTAAGGAAAGCTCAAAAGAATACATATAATCAATTTAATTATGAAATTTTACTGCAGAATAATATTACATCAAAGTGGGGTGGATCTTGGTGCACCAGTACTCGGCATTTTGACAGGTGTAACAGATAAATCTTCCTATCATTTTTTTAAGCAAGTTTATAAACAATTAATTTACTTACCACCCCATATTCCCAATTTCAATTGAGAACTATCAAAATTTTGAACATAGTCACCAAGAAATTTGTTTAAAAGACTTGCTACGAGCGATTCGAAAACCATATTTTAATTAAAATATCTTAACTATATTTGGTAATTTGTATGTTTCAATCTTTTTTTAACAAAAAAATGTCATCTTTGATCACAATCACAGTTTCTTGTTTTCTCACATATTGAAAGTTTGTTTCATTTGAACCGTAATGCGGTATTTTTCGGCAATATTCGGACTCAAATGCTCGGTAATTCACAACCGCATACGATAAAAATACAGACCTTCCGGAAATCACACTATCACGTGCCACAAAAAGATAAACAATAACAATGTAAATAAATTATGGCAATAAATTTAGGTAAGATTTTATTTAAGTAATTTAATTTATAATTGATTTTCATAACTTAGTAAAATTAATTTTAAATATACAAGGTTTCGTTTCAGTACCGTTGCTATCTTCTGTTATAAAGACGTATATAGAAATGTTCATTTTTTCCTATATAATATTCTCAATAATTTTTTGAATATCAACAAATAAAACAATCTAAAGATACATTTTTCAGCAATTATTGTTAATAGGCATATTGATTACTGGGACATTTTCTCATTTACACCAAAATCAGGTAAATGTAGCACCACATTCTATGCAAGAATCCTACAGGAAAATAATCTGCTCTCTCTTCAGTCAGTGGTAACAAATTTTATGTGGGAGGATTTTAAAGTTCAAATAGTGCATTAAGGCCATGATTTTACATAGATTATCCAATTGAGTAAAATAAATTGCTGAACGTCCAGGGAAACTCTACTTTCCCCTTCGAAAAGACTCCAGAGAAATGATGTAATGCTGGGATAATGAGATACCAACACTGAAGCTTTATTTAAAAGAACAATGTGAGAATTTACGCTATTAAAAGCAAACAGTAGAGTTTTTTGAATATTTATGAAATTAGTTTTATGTTCACAGAGTATTCAATTAGCTCATGTGTAATATTTCAGTTTGCTCTAAATTCTTGCAGCAATCAAAGATTCTTCTCAACAGTTAAGGAAACTGTTAAATCGGGAAATGCAGATTTTCCCCCGAAAAATCCTCTTTTCAAGTAAAAGGTTGATTACCAAGGTAGGGTTCTGGAGAAGAACCAGCTTACAATAACCAAACGCGAGAAGATCTGCATGGAAAACTTCCTCTGTGTTGCAAGACACTGATTTGTTCTTCACATTTAACGTTCTTCTTAGAAATAAGGTTTCAAAAAATTCATCTTAAATTACACTCAAACACACAAGCATATATATATATATATATTGGGGAAGGTTGGTACCATTAAACTAGTTTAACTCCGCTTAATCGGTCCTCAGCCCGATATTGCTTTTTGATTTGCTGGGTTCCATATTTTCATTTATTTTTCTTTCATTGTTACACTTATTTCTGGATTTTTGTCTTTTTAAATATTTTAAATTATTCTTTCATAAATTTTCAGTATATATATATATATATAATCACAAGGTTCATTTTTGATGTAAGAACCGATTGCGCATCCTATCAAGTGACGTCAGTTCAAGGTCAGCCACTCTTGGTCAGTCTCTCACTACGCCGCAATTGCATTTCACGTCTTTACCGATGTTTGTAGTATGGTTATACTGCTTCATTTACGGCCATGTCAATCGGTAATCCCACCGATCGTGAAATGCGTTCAGTTATTCGGTTTTTAAATACAAAAAAGTTCGTCCTTTTGAAATACATCAGCAGCTTGTTGAAATTTACGGTAAAAGTATAGTGAATGATAGAAATGTGCTTAAATGGGACAGGCTTTTTAATCCTCTAAGCGTTATCCACGTGTTATTCCGCCATATTTGAGATATATCAAACCATTCCAAATGTTTTATTCCATGTGACTGTGAACTCGCCGAAAGCGGTAAAGCCGTATTTCTTCGCCTTCATAAAATTACTTCAAGTTTATTTGAGACGTGATTTTTTGAAATTCCTTCCCCCTTCAAAGGTTTAACATCTTGATAGATAATTGGGGAGGGTTGTGGACACACAATGAACGTTGGTAGGAAATTTTATTGTTCATTAGGGAACTCTGTACTTGCCCTTAAGTTTGAGACATTTTCCATTGAGACATTCATTCAAGAGGGGAGGGTAAGATTTTCTTCAGTCCCCATCTATGAGTGAAAGTGTCTGCATGTCAACTTTATTTGAGATTTTAATGGGTTTAAATTAAATACTTTTACCTAATTTTCGTTGTATAACCATTTTATTTAACTCAATCCAAAAACCGCTTTGAAGTTCCCTCACATAAATAAAATACATTTTATTCAAGTTTTTAATTAATGTTGATTTGAAGCTTTAACAAATTCGGGTGGAGAGGGCAACCTGATATTTTATCTAGTGGGATAAATTACATTTTCTGTGTTTTCTTTGCTAGTTAAAAACTCACGTTTCTCCCCCCTCATTAAAATTATCAAATAGAATTAAGTTTTTATCACGTATCTGTAAATCTCTAAGAATATCGCTAAGTATATATCTATAAAATACCTACGTTTAAATTCTAAGAATGTAGGAAAACAATGAATATATTTTGTTGTTTCATTTGTGTTACATTAATCATTACTTTAAGTTTTAAAAATAATAATTATTTCATTATGCAGTGTCAAAAATAAATTAAAAAAATTTAAGAAAAACGAATGCGTCAAAATCAGAAACATTTCAAGTTTTTCAATTATTCCAGAAGAATAATTTTTACGCTTCTGTATTATATTTCATAGAAGAATTTCTTATGCAGTTATAAAAATAACATCAAAAACTTTTGAAATCCTCAGTTTTTTTCATAATTTCAAAGCCAGGTATTCAGGGCTACTTACATACGATATCAAGTTTTGTAATATTAAGTTCCGAAATACATCCGAATTTTAAATGGCTTAAGGTATCCGTACACCTTTAAAACGTCATTTTTGTCAAAATTTTCGATTTTCTAATTTTAATGTAAATTTAAAATTTAAACTTTTTTTTTCTTTCTAATAGTATTTGAATTTTGCTTATACCTTATTTAGAACTTAAGTTACAGGGATTTGAATTTTACTCGCTAGCTAATTTTTAATTGCATTTGAAAGCTTGTTTCTGATTTTTCTCAAAGTGAGTTTTCTCGACATATTCACATATGGCAACGTAGATTTCAGGAAAAGTTGTGAACCAAATCAATTTAAATTTTGCAAGTATCTTCCCTATATAGTTTTTAAGAACCCCTACTACTTTCAAGGTTGTAAAATTGATGTGTTTTTAGTAACAAAGGTGTAAATCAAGTATTGTTATAACTTTTTATTGATTTTTCATTATTTGAATCGAAACACAATAAAAATTGTGGTAATATGATTTTCATCTTGAAAGCAGTACTAGCCCCAAAAACTGTTATGACGAATAAGATAAAATTTACAGAATAATGATATGTTTGTTTATTTTTGAGTTATGAGCGTTATTCTGATAATCAATTTAAATACTATTTTCATCATGTTTTCCACCCCCAAATTTTTTTAAATTAAAAGCAGATTATTAAATGTGTTTTTCATAGTTTTAGGTTATATTTTAACGTTAAAAAATATTTTGATAGCAAATATCAATGTATTTCAAAAAAAAATTCTCCGAAGGTGTACGGATACCTTAACTCCAGTTTCCTTCAAAGAGAAGATGAATAATGGTTTTCCCTCAAATTCATCTTTTTGAAACTTGATTTTTCGAATAATTAGTAATTAAAAATGTCTGCACACATTTGGATTTTTTATATCCATGTCAACTGTACATTTGTACAGATACTTTTGATTACTAATTATTTGAAAATTCAAATAAAAAAAATATCCATATGCGTAAAATCCCTAATAATTTATCTTCTGTTAGAATATAACTGAAGTACAAGAAATTAAAATCCGGTTATTTTTCGTAATCGTAACAATATACAATTAGGAACTTTACATAAGCTACCCTGAAAATCTGCATTTGAAATTACGATAAAAAATATTTATGCAAGGTTCATACGCAATTAAAAATTATTTACCATAAATACTTACAATTCTTTGAATATTTAAAAATCAAATTCAAATTTTAATATATTGCATCGCAAGCATATTTTCCTATATTCCATAAGCTTTGCCTAATTTGGTTGAAAACTGTACGTTATGGGGGAGAAAATATGCTGAGCAATTTGGTGAATATAAAATAAAATTTTTACATGAAAGCAAAGCTGAGATGTTAAAAATTCGGAACACAAAATTTATGAGCATATCTATAATTGTTTTTGAAATAATTTTTTTAAACTTCAGCTCGAAATTTGTTAGCTGCACTATACTTAATATTAAATAAAGCGTCAACATAATAAAATAATAGTTTGATGCAAGCTGCATCCAAATGCGGAACAGAAAGTTTAATGTGTACTCTTTTTTTGTAGAGCTCTTTTCAAAAACCAAAAAAATTCTTTTATAAAAATATAAAGAAAAGTCTAAGTACTTCCGTCTATTACCGTATACAACATAATGGAGATATCCCTATAACCGGAAGAAGGAAAGATTTGTAAACATTGCAGCGCCCCCATAGTAAGCTTTACGATTGAACTTGTCCATAAATAACATTGTTACAAATGTTAAAAATTTTATAATTTTAAATTCGAACTTCTTTACAGAAGTGTACGCTGTTAACAGATTGGTGTAGAAGATATAAAACGTATATCTAAAGTAGTTGGAAAATACAATCTGCAGTGCCAAATCTTGAACAGAATACGACCTTTTCCCTTGATAGGACAGTCAACCTAAGGCAGGGACGAGCGATGCAAACGCTCAGGGACCAAAGTTTTTTTTTGGGGGGGGAGGGGGTACTATTCTTACAATTACAGATTTTAGAGAAAAAAATATAAAAATTACAAATACAAAAGTTAAGCGTGTAATTTTTTTAACAAAGGATTGAACATTTTAGTAATAAAGGATTGGGGAATTGGACTTCCAATTCATTGTTGCCAGTTCACAAAACCCAAGATAACCAACCGTACTCCTCTCGGTAGTTTTGTACTTCTTTTTCTAGACTTGTACTGCCCAAATACACCTTTTGTACTCCAAAATATATATATAAACTGCAGTGACAATTTTATGCAAACTCTTATAAGTTCCTATCAATCCATTAACGTCTAAACGCAGTTTTTATCATAAAAAAACGTTTGGACTCGCTTATTTAGTAGGAATTGTAGGAAATTCCAACCATTAGTTTTCTGTTTATCTAACTGGATTGCATCATTTCGGGGATCCCATTTGAAGCAAACGAAAGTGATTTGGCATAATTTTAAGCTAAATATTACCAGTGCAGTTTTTTTTCCTGAGCAATATGCGTTGTTCAAAGATGGGTAAACAACGTTTTCGTGAATATTTAAAAAAGGAGTTTCCACTTATTAAGACAACAATTAAAATGGGATTTCTTTGGTTAAATGTATTATCTTTGTTAAATGTGTGTGTAGTTCCTATTAGAATTGACTGTGAAAATGAATGAAGGCAGTTTTGTTTATGATGATAACGCTGAAAGAAACATCAAAAACATATATTTAAATCAAAAGAGCACAACACAAACATTAAACGCTTTCTTCTTTCCCCATCATTTTTCCAAAAGACACAACCGTTATAGCTTTTATCTCATATCTCTGTTGCCATTCTCCAACAGAGAAACCTACTTCTCATGGAGTTTGATCTTGATGCAATATTCTCCCCACTTTGAGTTTGGAGATACAAACTCAAAAACAGTAAACATAAAGATAATATATGCATACGATTTGAGATAACAAAGAAGTACAAATAACAATACAAATATTTCAAAATATTGGAATGAAAATTTAAATCAATATTTTAGAATTCAAATATAGAAAGTTCAAAAGCTTGTTTAGAAGTTTATAAATCCAGTCTTTTAATCTTTTAACTGGTTTTATTTCTCGTCCTGAGCGAATCACGAGAACAGTTTTATTAGAATCAGTATTAAGCTCAGGATATTCAGTTACCACTTCCGGAGCCTTCTGATTTTCCAATACGATTTGCTCGTAACTTGGTGTCAAGTCTGAAGAGTACAGTCATTGGATTAGTCTTAGTATGTTTCCCTTTTCAGTTCGCAGTTTTAGAAGTCTGATGATTCCATCTTTTCCTGGAAAAAGTTCTAGTACTCTTCCCAGCAGCCAATGCAGCCTTCTTTTATCATCTGTATCAATTAACACTACGTCACCTACATTTATTTTATCTTCTCTTTTGGGAACTGATGAACGAAGGAAACCCAGGTACTCGCTTTCAAACCTTTGTTTTAGATTTTCATGCACCTTCTGAATATATCTCCATCTCAAAACAATATTAGTCTTTTCAATTTGATCCAAATCGGAAACATTATTCAATGGAATATCCTAAAGAAACATAGATGGGGTCGAGGTTTCAGCTCTTGTTCCTCAGATATGTAAGTTAGTGATCTGCTATTCATGACAGATTCGCACTCACAGACGAGAGTCTGCAATTCCTCGTAACACAAACAGGGGCGCCCAAGATTTTTTCTTAAAAGATCTTTCAAAATTCCAAAGAAACCTCCCCACCATGGAGAGGAGGGTGGGTTGAACATTCAAAGAATTTCCTTGACTCTAAATTCACTTTCAATTGTAGTCTAATCTAATTGCTTCAAAGCTTTGTTTCGTCCTGTAAAATTAGTACCATTGTCTGAGTACATCACAGAAATTCGTCATTTTCTGGAAATAAACCTACGCATAACTTGGAGGAAGTCATTTATACTAAGTCATTTCTTTGTCATTTGTAAGTCATTTCTTTCGCCATAACCCTAATCATCTTTGAAAATCTAGAAAATCTTCTGGCTAACAGTAATGAAATTGATTCTAGTTCTGTGTTATTAGCAGAGATGACTGAATTTCGTTTCTCCCTCTCTACTTCTTTCTCGTTAATATTTACAGCTGACTTTGGCCACTCTTCCTTCGAATTTTGTAACCAAGCTGGCCCTTGCTACCACTTGCGTTTTAGAAGTTGTTTAGATCCATAACCTCGTTATAAAATGTCTACTGGATTCTAGTCAGTTGAAACACGGAATGAATCTTCCAAAATTGTCAATTTTTTAATCTCACTTATTCTATTGGTAACGAATACCGACCACTGTTCTCGACGAGTTATCCACGTAAGAACTGTGAAAGAATCGGTCCAAAAGTAAATACTGATGTTGGGACGTTTCAGGGCTTGCTTCACAGAACTAAAAAGCCTATCGTCGATGGCAGAGGCCATTAATTCAAGACGTGTATTGTAATAGTCTTCAACGGAGCTATTCGTGATCTGGCTTGAAGTAATTGAACAGTCACTGAAATGATACTGGATGCACTTCTTAAGAAAATGCATGCCGCATAAGCTGTCTTACTGTCACAGACAAACGTATGGATACTTAAATTGGATTCCTCCATCACACTAATCATCTTGGAATTTTTATATTTTTGAAGTATTTCAATTGCTTCCCCCATTTTAAAAAATTCTTCTTTATTTCATCGTTCACTTCATCATCCCATGATTCTTCGGTTTTCCAAGTGGATTACAGCAAAATATTAGGTTGAATCATAACAGGTGCAAAAAAACCTATGGGATCAAATACTCGACTAACCTGTGAATGTATTTTCCTTTTAGTTTCTTTTCTTTTTCATCAAATTTCAAAGATTCTGAGTCTATTTCTAAGGTACCTAAATTTTTGTCCCAAATCAATCCTAATACTGATGACGTTGCACTTTGTGAAGATGCAGGATTGGCAGAACTTTCCCAGTTTTTGAGATCAAAAATTCCTTCTATCATTACATTAGTTGCAGATTCGACGAATGTTTCTAGTTCGGCATTATTTTGTACACTTGTTACGCAATTATCGACTTAAAAACTATCTAGTAATTTTTTAAGAAATTCTTCAGAGTAACGTTCTTTTATTGATTATTTTGATAAATGATAATTAATAACGCCTTTAACAGAAAGGGGCTGCTGGTGATGCCAAAAATAACTTGAGCCTGAAAGAAAGTTCGCATATTGCCCTCATTGTTATAGCAAAGAAATAGTATGAAGTCTCGATCTTTCTCATGTAAGGATATTTAAAAAAAAGCTCTTCTGATGTCTGAAATTACACCAATTGGTTTCAGTCTAAATCTCGCTAAAATAGAAGAAATTGTTTCAATTAAATTATTTCCAATCTCTAAACAGTCGTTTAATGACGGATGATTATGGATCTTAGCAGAGGCATCGAAGACCGGTCTTATCTTAATTGAAGATGTTGTGGATGTTTTTTTGATGACAGGTCGGTGTGGAAGGTAATTGGTTCCAACAGGTAACTCTTTTCCAGGAACTTCCTCAGTAACTCCTTCTTCTGACCATTCTCTAAAGACTTCATGATAATTTCTCTAAAACCGATTTCTCCAACTTCCTGGTAGTAGATTCAAATATTTTCAAGCACAACTCATAATTGTCTGTTAGAAACGCACAATCCACTTTCCAAGGCATATGGAAATCGTATCTTCCATCTCTCTTTTGCCGAACTGTTTCTTGAAAGTGAAACATAACAGCCTTTTCCGTTTCCTTTCTTGAATTTTGTTCAATAAGATTCCGTACACCAAGTACTTCCAGATCCCACAGTGAAGAAACAGGAATATCTGTTTGAGATAACATGGTTACGATATTCATACTTGCATCTTTTTCGTCGATATATCAGGCTATTTTACCCATCAAAGTTCAACCTAACTTGGTTACTAAGACTGTCTCTAACTAAAAAAAATACTTAAAAATAAATAACCTTTAGTTTATCTATTTCTTATTATTTACTAGCCGTTTTTTGGTGCCATAAATAAAAACTACTTTTCGGTCTTTTCATTGTTTATTTTCAACGATAAATGTAGCAAAAACTATTACAATTCTGCAGTTATTTTCCTTAAAATAAATTTGAATTACTCAAGACAAATTCCGAAAAACATATAACTGCTGCAGACCTAGAGCTATCGATCGCGAAAAACACCAAAAAGGGCACTTGTAAAGTTAGCGTCTATTTAGACCATGGTCTATATAGAATCTCCTGAAACAAAAATAAAATGAACTTCTTTATATATCGGTATACCACACGGGTTTGACATTCGAGGGGCAGCTAGATCCACCCACGAAAACCACATGATTACCACCCACGAAAACCGCGGATTCTCAACACTAACTCTTTTCGTCGACCAGTAATTAACTTACCGGCAACGTCTGCACCCAAAAGTACCTCAATGGGACCTGTGTTTTCTTCAATATCGGTTAAGAATATATTTTTAGTTTTTAATTCATGTATCCAAAAACAATTTCTTAAGCTAGAAATGTCATTACAAATGACATAATTTTTTTTGATAGGACGTCTACTACACCAGCTCATACTACTTTAGTTTTTCACACACCCAAGCAGCACTTTTAAGTAATATTGTGCGAAGGTACGGTTTAACTTGATTTTTCGGTAACGACTGATAGGATTATTGGACCTTGAATATGGAAATGGATTTCAGTTTCTCCCGACCGTCTTCGCCAAGATCTACACCACCACGTTCTGCCTCCTCCCCCAGCCATACGGATCAAGGAAGTCTGCGACACAAGGAGAATGCTAGGACAAAGGTTTGATATCTTGCGAGCACAACATGATGAAGCATACGCCTTTCTATGCCCCATAGAAGAAAAATTCCAAGACACTACTAGTGAATTCTACAAAGGAGCATACGCCATGTACAAATCTGCTAAGCAAGCACAAAGGCGGAGGGTGAGAATGACTCATTTCTTAACTGTCCTTATCCTGGCTGCCCCTACCACACTAACTTAGCTAGATCACCTAACAAAAACAACAACAAAAGCGCACAGACGAAGAAGGATATATTACCCCTCCTAGTCGCAAACAAGCAAAAAAAATCCTTTTTAGAACAACACATCCCCCAAATTACAGAAACTAATAATAAATTTTAAAAAACTTCATATTAACACACAAGAGATCCCAGAGAATTCTCAGCATGAGGAAATAACGGAGGAACCCATCCCCTAACTCAAAGAAAAATTACCGCCACCATAATTCTTAAAATTACTAAAAATTACAGAACCCAGCTTAAGGAACTCTCACTGATTTTTGAAAATTTAAGAACTTAACTGTCGGATGAATACATAAAGCTATACAAAAACACCCCAGAGAAATACAGGCAACTTACCAAATACCTACGTGACTCTTCGAAACTGGAACACAAATATTACGTGATTAAACCCCTTCAGGAACGCCCACTGAAAATTTGTATAAAAGGATGCAATTACCACCAAGATCCTAAAAAACTACCCATTAAAATTATCATACTTATCACTTTTTTAATCAACAAAATTCTAAAAATGCAGTACTTCCCAAAATGCTGGTAAACTGCAATCGTTTTTCCTATTCTTAAACCTGGGAAAAATCCCCACCTACCAGTTAGCTATAGACCCATCTCCTTACTCTCTTCATTCAACAAACTTACAGAATTTATAATACTTCAAAAAATAAAAGAACACATCGCACAAAATAATATAATAACCCCCAACCAATATGATTTCACCAGCAAACTCTCAACAGTACACTCACTACTTAGACTAACTGAAATAGTTTCATCAGGTTTTCGACGACACAAAACAACAGGTGCAGTCTTCCTAGATATACAGAAAGCATTTGACAGAGTTTGGCTAGAAGGGCTCACCTACAAACCCATTAAATTTTCGTTTCCACACACACTTATACAACTAATCCACTCTTACATTACAAGGAGAGAATTCCAAATTAAAGTAAATAACACACCCTCTGCCCCTAGAAAAATTAGTAACGGAGTGGTGAAAAGCTCGTTAATCGGGCCCTATTTATTTAATTTATTTCTAAATGACTTCCCACACACACATTAACAACACTTAACATGTATGCTGATGACTCAGCTGTGCTTGAGTCCTACAGAAATCCAAAATCTGTCACCTTCGCCCTCAACAAGCATCTTGCGCTACTAGAAAAATATTTTAATGATTGGAAAATTAAAATAAATGTAAACAAAACTGCAGTAATACTTTTTACAAGAAAAAAGAAAAATGTTCCCCCCTCCCACTTTCTACCAAACAAAAATCCCGTGGTCAAACACTGCTAAATATTTAGGTGTAACTCTAGATAAATCCCTAACCTGGAATAAACATATCAAACTCACGCGTGAGAAGTTCCGAAAAATGAAATGTGCAATTTACCCCTTAAGGCTCCCGTCTACCCGCCATTTTGATTTCGTTAGCTTAATGTTAATCCTATGGAATACTGACTTTAATTCTCATATCTTTATTATTTGATCTATTTGAATGCAATAAAATGCATCTGAAAGAGCAAAAAATAATTAATGCTTCTGTGGAATTACATTTTTCCTAAGATTTTTAAAAATATTTTTATTCTTATTTTAATGATTCGTTTTTGAGTTTTCTGGTCGTTAAAGAATATTTTCAAATATTTTTAAAAACCAGAGGTAAAAAGTAATTCCACAGAAGCAGTCATTATTTTTTGCTCTTTCAGATGCACTTTATTGCATTCAAATAGATCTAATAGTAAAGATGGGAGAATTAAAGTCGAAATTCCATAGGATTAACATTAAGCTGATGAAATCAAAATGGCTGGTAGACGGGAGCCTTAATATGTAGGAACTCAAAAATGACATTTGAAAATAAGCTGCTTCTGTACACCTCTATTCTACGTCCCATCATGTCATATGGATGCCTGGTTTGGTCTTATGCGGCCAAATATAATATTGATATACTAGAACGATCCCAAAATTCCACACTAAGATTAATCACAAAAGCAAACTGGTACACTAGAAATGATGATATTAGAAAAACTTTAAGAATCTCCATCTTCAAAGAATATATTAAACTATCCATAAACTTTTTCAACAACCTCCATTCCACTGAAAATGAAAATATGATAAATTTAGAAGAATATATCACTTTACCAAATACCAAAAGACACAGAAGAATCCTTTTAGACTCACACCAACCACACTAGTTTATTAAACATCAAAAGCCACTCAACTAAATTACATTTAAATCAGATCTTAACTATTCTTAAAAACTTATTTCACCACGGTGGCATAATCTTTACCAATAGTACACACCCTCTCTCCTCTTTTGTAATCGCAGCGAACACGGGCAGCCAATAGGACACCTCCCCTCCGCCCTCCTGCATCCAATGAGAAAAAGGACTTTCATATCCTACCACTTCAAACAAGCAAAGACCCTACTTCACCAAAACTCAACAGTATGGACAGATACAACCAATAGGAACTCTTCATTTTACCCTTCAACCAATAGCAGCTAATCTTCCCAATACTACCCAACAGAAAGTGTAAAAGCCATCAATAGTCAAGTCTTCACTACTAGAATCATGACACGAGCTTGAAGGCCGCTCTAACTCAGTAGACGCTCGAAGAAAGTGCAACTTGCGTGCAAATGACATAATGATCTAAAGCATCTAATTTACAAAAATAGTTACCATCAACACTACTCAAGTAAATTTTATAACACTTGAGTTTATACATCCTTGTTTTCGTTCCGCAAAATAAAAAAATGGTAAAATTTTTCTTCCCTCTGCAAATTAAAACCCAAATCTTCCGCAGTAGATTTCAAAATATATAATTTTTGCAATCCCGTATCGATAATAGCTCTAGCTGTACGCTTTTTCTTGATGTCATGTACATTTACAACAATCGTTTGTAATATAACTTCATTCGTTAACCGAGAATGTAAAGAATCAACTGATTTTTTATTAATATTTTGGTCTATTACCTCTTGTTTGGGTGAATCAGAATTATTACATCCAATGTTTGGACACATGAATTTTAATTGGCTTTTAGAACAAAATTGACACGTTATTTGAGATCGACAGCTAGAATAAGACGACTCTTAGCCAAGCAGATCCGGCACAATCTTTTTTATATATTATTGTGATCTTTTCTTCTAATGGGATGAAAAACGCTTTTTTACAAAAGCGATTTACATGAACCTTGAAACAAAACGCACATGTTTCGTTTGATTCTTGAATGAATAATTCAACAACAGATGATAGCAAATGTTGGCCCTCTGCCAAGTGCTTGCATTCGCGCTCATAGGGAAATATGTCCTATCTACTTAATTTTATTTTTTCTTCTGATTACACTTCGCTCTTCAGAAACGAAACTGTAGCATCCAGTGTTGATATACTCTGTTCGGAGTCTACATTTTTTTCTTTGTCTTTCAAATGATCGCAATATATGGGTCGGTAACGATATTTCGACTAACAGATATAATATTATGACTCACTGATCCGTAGTTACACCTAAACTACTCAGGCCTGAAGTTGAGTAGAAAGTTTACTGTAAAAACCACTTAAAGAATCTTATTTATTTTTAATAGCGTTATTTAAAACAAGTTTTAACAATTCTCGTACATAAAAATCAATTTTTGCCCATATCTTTCAGTTTAGCTTTCTATCGCCAATGGGTAGTTTTCATTCGTAATAGGAAAAGATTCAACAAGCTGTCTAGCTTCTGACTTAATTTTTGTCGATTGAATTAAATAATGAAATTTTTCACAATCAGTTAAATTTTTATTTTCATGTATGTTTTTATATTGATTCCTGTAGGTTAATCAATCTCGTAATTGACGGCCAAATTTATACAGTTCAACTCCAGAAAGTCGTGGGGAAATCGTTTCATACGGATTCTCGCACGCAGTCAAATGAGAATTATTGTCAGAATAACTACTTTCGTTATTATTTTGTTTGCTCTTAATGTTCTCTAATATACGTTTAGACTTTAATTCCATTCTCAAAGCCTATATTCTACATTCTTCGACAATATTAAATTCAGTTTTGAAATCAATTTCATCTGTTGAAGCATCTAAATAATTATTATGTGTTAACTGTAATGATTCCGCTCTTTGCTTACAAATGTAAAAACATTTCAATTTCTTCTGCGTCAGGATTTTCCTTAATCAACACACTCTCTGGCTTAGTATATGCTTTCGTAAATGAAGCACCCTGGGCTGTTTTATTTTGTTTAATAATTTTCATTTTTACTACCTTATTAAATTAGTTCATGCATTCAGTGATAAACATCTATGTTCAAGATTTAAATATATCAGTAACTTCAAAATGGAAAATCAATTTTTTACCGTTATCAAACTCAAAAACAAAACCAGTTCGCTCGAGGGCGCCAGAAATGTACACAAGTGTCGGATAGGAACCAGAAATGTAGTTCCTATTAGGATTGACTGTGAAAATGAATGTAGGCAGTTTTGTTCATAGATGACAACGCTGAAGGTAACATCAATAACATATATTTAAATCAAAACAGCAGAGCACAAACATTAAACGCTATTTTTCTTTCGCCATCCTTTTTCCAAGACGCAACCGTTACAGCTTTTCTCTCTTACCTCTGTTGCCAATCTCCAAAAGAGAAACTTACCTCTCATGGAGATTCAGCGTGATGCAACAGCGTGTATATACAGTCTTAAAAAATGATAATCCAAAACGTATTCGAAGAGAAACACGTTTTGAATGCAAAAACTGTAATGTTGGACTCAGTGCAGCTCCGCGTTTCGAAAAATATCGCACTGAGACAATATTATAAACGGCATATGAACACATGAATGGATGGATTAGTGGATTTAAAATGTGTTTAAACAAATATATTTGCTTATAGTTTCGCTGCATATATCCATTAGTACACTTCCAGCTTCAGGAATATACTATTGCTTTGATAACCTTTTTGACTTTGTTAAGGTATGGACCTACCCCAAAATTACCGTTTTCGTGAAAATTTTCAAAATTTTCTTTTTTTTCTTCTTTTTATTAAAGCTTACATATTTAGGATTTCAAAAATGGTTTGCAATGGCTTCTAACGTAATTAGTTAATGCATTAGTCTAAGTATATAATTTATTAGGAGACATTAATATCTTTATTTGCATTTCTTGAAAAATTGTGATTTTAATTTTTTTCTTATGAAAAATCTCATTTCTAAAAAAGTAGTGTATATATTGAAATGAGATTTTACCAGAATGTTCAGTACATTTCTAGCTATGTTGTGAATTTCAAACATAGCTTTTAAGACTGTTCTCGGCTAATGTTAAAAAAATAGGGCTCAAAGTTTGAACACATTTTCAGGTAGAAGAAATGCTTCAATACTGATATAAATTACTATGGATATAACAAATATAATTATTTACTAATTAGTGTTCTTAAAATTTTGATTTTTTATTTAAAAAAACAAGCAATTTTTTGCCTTTATGTAAAATGGATATTCAATTTTCTACGCTAAAGTATAGGAGACGAAATGTTCGAACACATTCTCTACAAAAAAAATTTATTGATTCAATCAGAACTGAATCAGTCAGAAGTATACACTTCTCTTTATCGAATAGCGTAGCCAGAATATAGTTTTATGTCATTATTAATCAATTTTTAAGGTTTTAAAGGAATTTTTATTAATTATTGGCGTACATCGGACTATCTGCAACAGATGGCGCCAGCATATTTTTTTCTGTAGAACGTACTCTTGGCGTGGAATTTTTATTTTTTGGCGAACATTTACAGTTACTTTCTGAAATGAAATTATAGCAACTTGTAAATTGTGACTCATGGTAAATAAGGAAGAAAGCTTTATAATTCACAGAAGCGTACTCGAAGCTTACGAACTAACCTCTAATAAACTCCCTGGTTTGGGAATATTTTGTGTGTGTTCATAAAAATTAATTGTGTGCAGTGGTAAATTTGTGTTATTGAAAAGATGTTTAAAATATAAGTTTTGATTCAGTGAAGTGAAAACAGAGAAGAGAGAATATGATTTAAATTAATATTGAACTTTTCCGAAATCAATTGAAAGTTACTTAAATTTTCTTTAACCTTTAAAAAATGTAACAAAATGCAAATTATTATTTCGTGAAGCGTAAAATGTGAAATTTTAATTTAATCACTAAGATGCACTGAATTAATTTGTTTATTTGAACAAAAGTTTTTTTTATTTAACTTAACTATACTCAATAACTCAATTTCTAACTACTCAATAATATTCATAGTATTCGTATGAAAGAAACAAAACACAAAAATATTGCTTCATTCAACTGTGATTTTTTTCTTCGAGAATATTAGCATATAAAGAAGAATGAAAAACAAATAAATGAATAATGGTAGCAAGAAACTAGAAATAAATTTCAATCTTTTGAGGTCAACATCATTTGAACTTGTAAATAAGAGATTATCGTAAATGTACATTATATTTGTAATAAGTTATTTCAGTCATAAATGTAATTATAAGTATACATTATATATTTTTAATTTTTTTAGTAAATAAATATATTATCAAAATATTATATAGATCAATTAATGTAACTATTTATTTTGGAGCTATTTTTTATTTTAAGTGATTTTTTTATTGTAAAATCATGTTGTGTTAATAAATTTTGTATAACTCAGTATAGTGGAGTACATAATCCTCAAGGGCTTTAATCCCCAGAATTTACTATTGATATAAAATGTAGCTGAACTTCGGTTTCCGTATAACTCAGAAAATTTAAGAGATAACTGCATTTTTTCTGCTTCGCAACATAGATTCATGTACATTCTATATATATTGTTGAAACAAAAAGTGAAATTATAACAGTTCCCATGACTGTAACTTTAACGGGACTGTTAACGCCATCTGTGGTGACGTTGAGAAAGAGAGACTTCCCATTCCTCTAGTTATTGTTGTTTTTCGACTTTTAACGAGTCAATTTTTTTCAAGCAATATTTTTTATTATTCGTTTGTCGGAACTCGTTTATTGAAACTCAACAGATTAGCGAACACGTTCCAAGTTCTGATCTGAATAATCTGAACCCCACTCCACGTAACAACCTGTCACATAAGATTCGCCCAAGGCAACGAAACCACGTTTTAGTTGCATACAAAGAGTCCGATTCGAATAGTAAAAATGTCCAATCCAAGGGGTTGATGTTGACCACCCGTCTTAAAAGGGGGAAGGAATAAGAACAACTTGCTTTTTTGAAGGTTTTGTGAATGGAAAGCGAAATCTTTTCGCGACCGGTAGCTGTGCTTAAGTAGATTGCTTTAGGAATAGCTTTACACACACACACACACACACACACACACACACACACACACAAAATAAAACACTTGGAAGGTTAATGAAAGTCGGACAAATGTTCATGTTGAAGAACGATCTGGACGGCCTACTGTCATGAATGAAGACTTGACACAAAAAGTTGATGAGGAATTTCGCCGTAATAGGCGCTTCACTATTGACGAACTTCTTCAGAAACTTCCACAAGCTTCAAGATCAGTAGTTTATCATATTGTTACTGACAAACTTCAAAACAACAAAAAAATGTGTGCGAGATGGGTACCAAAAATGTTGACAGAACACAAAATAAAACGAATGACACATTCTTAGTCCTTTTTGGAGCGCTATCAGAAGGAGGGTAACGAGTTCTAATGTCACATTGGGACCGGTTACGAAACGTGGATTGCGTACAACATTCCAAAGAATAAACATCAATCCAGTGAGTGGCATCATTCAAACTCTCTGACACGACTACGAAAATTCAAACAAGAGCCTTCGACACGAAAAATCATGGCCATGGTTTTTTGGAACCTGAAAGGCATTATTCTGTTAGACTTTTTACCAAGAGGAATGACATTGAATGCTGAGATTAACTGTGAAACATAATTACAGCTTTGGCACGTTATTCAAAATCGTCGGTTGGGACTGCTTTCTAGAGGTGGCGTTCTGCTTCACAACAATGCTCGGCCTCACGTTCCGTCATGAACAAAGACACAAGTGGACAATTTTCATTCGGAAGTACTGGATCATCCACCATACAGCCCTGACTTAACACCGTAAAACTTTCATCTGTTTCCAAAACTTAAGGAATTTTTTAGTAGAATACGCTTGGAAAATGATGACACGTTGAAAGAAACTAATACTAACTGGCTTAACGGTCAGGCGGTAGATTTCTTTGATTATGGGATCCAAAAGCTGGTGCCACGACTTGACAAATGTTTAAACGTTAATGGTGACGATGTTGAAAAGTGAAATTTTTTTTCATATTTTAATTTGTGATACAATTTACGTTCATAACTAAAGTTTCTCTTACTCCATTACAAAACGGTTCTAACTTAAGAAACTATGTTATGTATAATTAATTTAAAGGCTTATTAACTTCGCATTTAAAAGTAAAACAAGAGCTACTAGCGATGGACCTCGCAATGTTGAATTTCTTCAAGTGACGAGAAAGACACCTGAGCTCGACTCGACAAACTTCCACACCCCGCCAATGGTAGGACTTGGTGTTTCGAAAAATATAACGCATGTGAAACTCACACTATATGGCGGGCCTTTAGCAGGATCTGGAGCCATCATCCATAACAAATCTTTAAAAAAATTAAGACAATAATAACTTCCTTTTGTTACGAGAGTTCATATCATAGTATGAATAACGTCCCATGTATACATCTCTCGTACTTACAATAGAAACTTCTAAGATACAAACCATACAAAAAAGAATTAATATTAAGCTTGTTAAGTATTTGTATTTAAAAAACATAAATTTATATTTTATTTCCGATTCTAAGGCAAAGAGTTAGAGACTAGAAAACCAGAGAAGAAGAAAACTTTTCTAATGAAAGAAACAGTGTAAAAAACACAATTTTTTTAAAAATCGTTAAATGAATAGTGACACTTTATTTAAATTATTCGACTTTCTGAAATATTTTAAAACCGCGCGTTATTTCTAATTCAGCGCATTATTATTATTATTTGTTCCCCAGAATGTCTTAAAATTTTTTAAAAATATTTATTGCATTGTATGAATTTAAATAAAGAGAGTTCACATTTCAATAATTTTTTCACTGGAATTTCTAGTAGATTAAGGGTCAAAGAAATTTAAAGACAACTTTATTAAATACTTGTAAATCTTTGTTATAATGAATTTTATAAAAATATTATATTCAGGAATTCCAATTTCAAATAATTTTCTTTACCAATCGTATTAAAATTTCCTTATTGGTTATGTTAATGTGATATCTTTAGTAATACACAGACAGAGGCTAGCAATAAATTTTATAAATAACAATAAAAAAAAAGCATTTAATGCAGCATTTGAAACTGGATGGGTACAGCTGCCTATTAGCTAAGGATAAGTTTACCAGCTAATGATGTTCGAGTTCTCATTCCAAACAAAGGCGGGCGCACGGAATACAAAGAACATATAGTTTCAGGTTCCTTTTCCTTCAACTAAGATTAGCTCAAAATCACGAAATCCATAGTCAAAAAGCTCGTTAGATTACTCTAGTTATATATTCATGCAAATAAACAAATTATAAAATCCAAGCTTGAATGTATCATATAGTTTCTAATAATTTCGTATTTTGAAACAGAAAAAAGAAGACACAAAATTTGATATCTATTTTTAAAAACTTTTTCTAAAAGCAATATTCTTAGATGCTTCATATAATCTTAATATACATCTAAATTTAAAAAGAGTAAAGAAATCATTCTTGAATTATAAATTCATTTTATAAATTTGATTTAATAAGACATTTTAGTCATGCAACGTAAATCTAGCATAACATTTTAATTTCTTCTTGTCAAAGCTGCTAAAATTGGATCAAACTGTTATTATCTGAATTTTAAAATATTTTAATAGATACATAAACTATATGAATATATGGCTATATTATGAAATTTGTCCGTCCAATGTAGATGAATTTTTTTAAAAAAATAAATTGAACACATTCTTTGCCTAAAGGAATAGCACACATTTAAAAAAAGGTAAGATTTTAATTGGATTTATTCGTAAGAAAAATCTGTCAAATGTTCTCGACTAATATATTTTTATATATATAGTGTATATATATATATATATATATATATATATATATATATGTGTGTGTGTGTGTGTGTGTGTGTGTGTATTGTTACGAAAAAAATTCTTTTTCCTCTGGGAGTGAAAATGAATACCAACTTGGAGGATAACGACAAATGACGATATATAAGTAAATTTTCTAAACAAAGCAAAGGTAGCACAATTTGGACAACAGCAGATACACAGCACTTGCATAGTTCAATGACACAGATACTGGAACAAAACACACATTAATTACAGTCATAATTATTTCAGCAACGTTCAGCTGTTCTTTAGATACTCGAATTTGTCGATTAGCATTATCTTGCTGAAAAATTATCCCGAGAAGACCATTTAGGAAAGGTCTCACTTTGGATCAAAGAATGTGATCAACATAACTCTGGCCCGTTCAGTTCCACCTTCGACAATTAGAGTGGACCGGCTCTTATAGGCAATATTGTTTGGCAGTTAAAAATCATAGTAATATTATGCTATATTGGGATGGTGTTTTGAACATCTAATTTGGTTGTTGGAGGTAGAAGTCATAACTTTTTAAGTTAAATTTTTTTTAAATGTGTATAAAGTAGTACAGATTATTTTAATGCTTTCGTTTATATATATTCACTATGGTTTAAAAGTATTTGCTTCCTTTTTATTTTTATTTCTTCTGTGGTTGAATTACTGTTCGATTTTGGAATTTTGATTATCTTGTTCCATACCATTATTAATAGAGTAATTACGAAATTTTGATAGTTCGATCCATGAAACTAATTTAAACACTTTCTCAGTCCAAAGTATGGGGCAGTATTTAAATAACTTTATTTCCGTTTATTAATTTTTCCTAATTCTTTTCTCTTGAGATTTGCTCTTTTTTGGAAAGCTATTCAAATTATCATGAATAATATGCGTCTTGAAGTTTTTTATAATGTATTTCAGTAAATTTATATCCCCCCTCTCCGTTATAATTTTTTGTATCTTTTAAATTATGATAATATTTTTAACTTGAATGACTTAGCTCTTTTTTTTTAAGAATTTTTTTTCTAATTAATTAAATTAAACTTCTGTAAATATTGGCAATTTTTAGCTGTAATATATAGCGTAAGTTAATATATATATATATATATATATATATATATATATATATATATATATAATGTGTGTATGTTTTCGAAGTTATACACAGCTTTCTTGAAAAATTGTCTTAAAGATTTTTACTATATTTTTTTGTTTAAACTTTTTTCATCATTAAAAACTACTGATTTCTGTCAGTAAACATGCTGTTCAGGCACTCTCGCCACTTGGCGATAGCGTACTCCCGCCAATAGCTCTTGGCTACAATTTCAAATTGTAGCAACCCTGGCGTGTGTCAGTGAAGGAAGAAAATTGTTATTCGATGTTACTTCTTGTATGAGCTAGAGACCAACAAGGTCAGAGGCAACAAGCCTCATCCACTTATCTTAATAAACAATTACAACAAGTAATTGTCTTCATTTCCAATATACAGTCCACTTACACTTTCCGAATACATAATTTGTATTTAATTCATTTAAATATAATTAATTTTTACTTTTTTCATGCAGAAATGGAAATGCTAATGTTATTTTGACAAATATAAGAGGGTTTCCCCCCCCCTCCTTTTATTTTTGACCGAGGTAAAGTTGGTATAATATTTTTCCCCCTCACCTTAAAACATAACAATTTCATTTAAGATATTATTATTTTGGGTGATGGTGAAAGTATATTGTTCAGGGGTAATGCTTTCAGACACAGCTATATTGAAATAATAAATTAAGTTTTTCGGAACAGATTTCAAAAAGCTTGAAAAATTTTCTAGCCATGTTATATATAATATCCAGGTAAGAAGGGAAAATAAAAAAGTATTTTAGGATTTGCATCTATCTATTTAAATGTTCACATGGAGGTTCCCCCCCTCCTATTAATAAAATCTTCGACTGTTTTCAATAATCCTTTAGAAAGCTTGTAGTTTGAAATTGAATGAAATTAGATCTTTATTTTGAAATACCTACTTTTAGGGAGCAAGTTGTTAAAATTAAGTCGTAATTTAATTGCTTGAAAAAAAATTATTAAAAAGATATCAAGTATTAAAAATAATCATTTCTTAATATTTCAAAATAAAATTCAGACTTATAATGTTTATTAGAATCAAATTTATTTCCGAATTATAGATGTTTTAATCGAATGTAATAAAATAATAATCGAGTACATAGTAACATTTCTACGAAAATTGGTTTCTAATTTATTAGTGTGCTTTTTCCCTTTTTGTCTGAGTTTGCTAACTCAATGACACCTTAATCTAGCATTTCAAATTCTACTGCATGTCTTCCATACAAAAACTGTATTTTTTAAATTTTGAAGTTCTTAAACAGGAAACAAAGATCAATTTTTAAGTATAAAAGCGTAATAATGTTAATATAAACTCTTGTATTTTTAGGACAGATGTCATCTACTGTCTATTAAAAAATATAAACAAACATTACTTGAGCAAATTTTCATTTTAACGTTTGAAGTTAAAATTAGTTTCCTCATTCAATTTTACAGATGACAAAAAGGGAGCATAAATTTACTCAAGATAATATGAATTGATGGAAATAAAAGAGAATAGTTTGATAAAATGCCTATTCTCAATATAATAAGGAAGTTGAAATACATAAAAAATCTGGATTACACTCTCCGCGACAAATACTTTTTAAGTGAGTCTCTGATATGTAGTTGTATAATTTTTAAGCTTCCATTTTCATTGATCTGACTGTAATTTTCAGACATTAATTTCAGAAATTTACAAAAATTACAAAAATATTTTAGATAGTATTTTTTTTTTTAAATTTCTTTTCGAAGAATAAACAAAAGTTTTCTTCAAACATATATTTAAAAAAGTACTTTTCTGAATCGAATAAAACATCAAAAGACTGTTTAAAAATTATTAATTAAATACAAATAAATAAAATAGCACTGGAGGAGTCTACAATTTGAAGAATCACAAACCGATTATTGAAATTTGCGATTAAACTTTTTTCCCAAAAATTATGTGTAAGAATGTTATTGGGCTTAATAAAGTAATTCTTACAGTGAAGCTTATTATCGAATCGTATCTTATATTAAATAAAAGATAGGTCTCGATGGTTATATTTGTTGAAAATACGCTTTGAGAAATAACAGTTGGTTCAAGGAATTCATTCAAATAAAGCATATTTTTACTCTGTTCTCTTACGGAATCAAAGCTGTATTTCTAATTCGACAGCTAAAATTTCAGATTCTGGAATTAATAATTTTTCACGTATCTCTTCGATATCTTTTGAATTATTTTATTTTCTTTAACCAATAGTTCATTAATTTAATTTTGTGTTCTTGTACAAATCCCTTTAATCGTGGATCACTTCAGCTTAAATTTTCCCAGCAAATTTTCTGTTGTGTCAGACTTTTTTGATAATTTTGAATACATAATCAATTTTTCAATTCTAAAATTTATTTTTTTTGCAGATAAATCATTAACGGTTTTTAATCTATCCCCAGAAACTTTACTCCGGTTACTTTGTTTCTTTTTACAGTTTCTTTTGTTGATTTTAAATCCATTCTATATTTTCGAAGATTAAGATTTAAAGTAATATTAAATCTTTTGCCTTATTTTCTTGATATATTTTTTAGTTTTCTCATACACACAAATATCCAAAGAAATCCTAGTACTATCAGCCCTACCTGTCGTGACGACTGATCAAGTGCTTTTTTTTAAAAAGTTTATGTCTTCGTATTTAAAAATTCCATGTACATTATATACACTGGTGTACAAAAGTCAAGCATAATTAGTAGTTATTTGAATTAGGAAGGCAATTTATGTCGGAATGGTGGGAAACGTGTTATGCCGAGTGTAAAACAGTTATAAAATAGAAGAACAATATAAAGAATGGTAATAATCACTTTTATTATTTAACGATACGTTTGAAAGAAAAGTGAGCAGAGAAGCTCATATTGCAGGGCAAAAGTTGCAATCCTTCCTAATGTAGAACATATCACATAGTAGTTTGACGCACATCAATATCGGCTGCCACCTTTCTGGTACTTGTGGAGGAAGCCCCTCCAAATCCGAACATACTGTTGTATTTGCGGCTGCCACACCGCTCGTGGAGGTTCTATACGTTTTTTTTTTTTTTTTTTTTCCCTTCATTTTCTTTTTTTGAGATAGCAAAGATTCGGTTTCCAGCAGTTTCTTTTCAACACCAATGAAAGTAGGATGGCTTGGAAGTCGAAGTACGGAAATTGCTCGTGGTACAACCTTCGTGCTTCGTATACATTTCTATTTGTTTAATCCTCCATAAGATGCATATCTGCCGACTCCTAGTGCGTGTTATCTCCATTGTATCTTCTACTAAATCGTTCCTGAGGATGCTATCGCGGTATTAATCCAACATTACGGATGCGACGTCTCTAAAACACAATGTTAACTTTGACTGACTTCGTACGGAACCTTGATAAGAGAAGCAACTGCAACCATCGGTGTTGCTTGATTTGATTAGATATTTGCATACTCTCAATACTCAGTGCGATATTTTTGAGGTGTGTTGTTTTCTACCACAAGAGAAATGACCCAGAAGTGATGTCATGTGTGTGCTGACCGTGTTTTGAAGTCAATCGATTCTGCTACTCAGAGTGAAAGGCGACCCTAGGTTGCCCGGTAAATATTATTCGTCTTGATGAGTAAAATGACCCTCTTATTTTAAAAAGACTTTTGCAACATCGTGAATTAAAAAGAATATTTAATGGTTTCCTTTAATGCTTTGGAAAATTAATTGATCATATAGATCTTAAAATCTGTGTGTTTTTAAAGTACATGTGTGACGGGTCTATCCGCGACCTGGTCACTAATAGTCCTCTTGGGGAATTAGTACTCCTCAACAGTTAGTTATATCAGAGGGCTTCCTCCGAAGAAGAGAACGGAGATATGCAAATTAAGACTATTATGTGTATATATAGTGTAAGCTTTCAAGAGAGAAAGCAGAGGCAGAGGGGGAATAGATAGTATAGATTTCTAGTTTGATTGTTCAATAGATTTGTAGCTGAGCTGTCAATAAAGGAAATGTCTTAGGGATGTCGACCGTTCATTCCCTACCTTCCCCTTCTTCCGACAACATGTCATTATACATGTACATCCAGCACTTTCAAGCTATTGGTCTAGAACATAAGACAACAATTTCTCAATTATAGGCTTTTTCTTCTGTTATTGAAATTATTTTTCATTAGAAATGTTTTTTCCTAAGCAGAACTCTATTTTAATTTTAATTAGGTTTTCTTTTATGATTAGATATTACAAGTAATCAGTCTACTTATCATTTACATTTAAATGTAGTACATTATACTTATTATTCGTATATACTTTAATGCATTCTGAGCTTAAAATTTCTAAATATTTTCTCATTTAAGTACGATTAAAAAATGCTATGTGAGGAACACATTTCTCTCTTTTAAAATTAACGGCTCTTGCTTTTCACTACAAATGAATTAAAATTATATTAAGTAATTTTTGGAATTCATTTGTACTAATGAAATTATTAACAAATCTGAAACATAAAAAAAATGAATTTGTTCCTTCAGTTTAACGTAAAGTTGAATAAAAATGCTGTATTCTTCTAAACTGTATTCTGGCTTTGATATCCTGAAGAGAGAAGCGCACATTTTTAAGCTATTCAATTTTGTTCGAGTCTTTCAATTTTTTCGTGCAAAAATTGTGTTTTCGTACTTTGTTTCCTACACTTTAACAATTAAAAATGAATATCCATTTTGCTTTCTGTCTAAAACTGCACCATTTAAAAACACAAATTTATGAACGCTGTCTGTCGATTATATATCCATAATGAATTATTTTACTGTTATAGTATTTTTTCGATCTGAAAATGTGGCCAAAGAGTTTAGGCCCTATTCCGTAACATAAACCGAAGAACGCCTTTATATAGATTTTAGAACAGCTGACAGCTCATTAGCAATTCTCCATTCAAAGATTTTATCGTTTTTCGCGCTTATTCTCATAGCCCAATCTGTCTCCAGTCATTTCAGTACTCCGACTGCTCGAAGGTTCCAATTTTCTTTTCAGTTAGAAATAAGAACCAAGCAGCAAAAACGTCAATTATTTAATCTCGTTCCCCTTTACTCGTTTCATTGGAAAAAAGAAACAGGGTGAGATAAGGAAAATAACGAAAGTTTTTCTCTCCATACTCACCATTTTAAGCTTTTGATAGAGGGTACTATTGCAGATGGCGGTATCGATGAGGAATAAAAGGGTCTTATATGAATTTTGACATCTACGTTTTGTAATATTTAAATACTGATTTCACAAATACGACCGTAATTTCAACTCGATACAACGCATCATCCTAAAATGAAGGGTTCGAGGTCAAAACTGAGGAAAAAAAGGCGAGTCCACACAGAACATACATTCATTAATATTACTAGACAGCACCACATAACAGACCGCGTAGAAGAGAACTAAAAACTCACTTCTCGTTTTCCCAGCATACACTGTACCGCCTTCGGTAATCACTTTACATTAGACATTCTGGAGGCTTGCTGACAGGTAAAAGAAAGTATTATACACGGTGAGAGGCCTCATTTCTGATAACTGATGTATCAGAACTTGGATTTCAGATGTTCGAATTCCTTAGCATTGCAGTTACAAATGTAAAGATTTCGGTCCGTTATTTTTGCATAAGTGTGTGGACATGACTAGCAAAGGTAAAAATTTTGTGGAGTATTACCGCTTGGTAATTGAACTCGATAATCCATTATTAATATGTTATCAGGTTTCATTTGTCTCGATTTTATTTTCCATCGATGAAGATAATTTTATCATCTGGCTGACAATATTGCATAGAAACAACACAAATCTTGTGTTCTTATTTTCAAAAATACTATAAAATTAATCCTGTCTCACTATTATAAGTTGGAACTGTAAATTCACTGCGTTACACAAGTCGATTCAATAATGATTCCATCTAAATCCAGAGAATATCTATCTAAATCCAGAGCCAAATCAATCCTAAATTTTCAGGCGATTCAAATGTCCTCAAAGTGTAATAAATTTATCATAGCAAATATATTAGAAAACCGTTCTCACTAAACCTTATCTTCAAAATATTATTTTTATTACTTGTTTTATCTTATTTTTCATAAAATAATTTGTACAAATTTTTTCATACATATCGCTGTTCGATAAGAACATTTTAGAATTTTGCTTGGATAATTTTCATAGGATATTATTATTAGAAGAGTATATTTTAATGCGATTAAATGATAGATTACATTTTCAGAATTAAATTAATTAATTTAAAACAGTCTTCTTTATTCAAAATGACTGAGCGTATTCATAACCGTAAAAGGAAACAAATATTTCAAAATACGATTTAGATCTTCCAAATTTCAAGCACTAAAGATTTCTTTTTAACTTAAAATTTTTAGAAAGCTGATGTGACACTCTCGATGGCATTTTTTTTCTTCAAAATACTTGCTCATACTGATCAATATAAAGGTGACAAAATCAAAGATTGCCAGTTCGTTTATATTGCAGCATTAAATTACTTAATTTAATTATTATAATTCAGTAAGGATATTTCGAACAATTTTAATGCAAGCAAAAAAATTTTAAGAAAATAAACTAATAAGTGAAGGTAAAAGCACTTTTATTCGAAAGGAAATGTTCGTTCGGAAGTGTACGTTCCCAATCTGTTAGCCGGGTTATCTATTCTGTGAATTTATCTTATCTTAACTTGTAAAAGTATATGTAAAGAGATTTTCTTAGGAAGTTAAATTCAAATATGTAATGATCATAGTACACTCTTTCAAGGTCAAAAGAAACAATTAAAATTTTTATAAGTAATGCTTTCTCTTTTTAATCTTCAATTGAAATAAATGTGGCGTCACTCCTTGAATCGATTGCCCTTTTCTCCCTGTGCATTCAGGGAGCCGAGAAACACTTGCTCATTCTCATCTTTCTCTGATGCTGCACTTTAGAACAACTAATTTCTTCATGCGCTCAGTTATTCAAAATACAAGTTTTCTGCTTGCGCACCTGCGGTATTAGTATTTATACCCGTGAAATCTTCAGAACACATTATCAGCAGCACCATCACCGCTCACAGCAATAGCAGCAGCAACAACAGCAGAAGTGGAAGAGAAGTCTTCCATTGCTTATCTGCATCCTGTCCTAAAGATTCCGTCCATTGCGCTACTCTTCTCTTGGAAGCTACATGCATCACTTCTCTCCATCGACGGCCCATACCTCATGAGCTCTTTCAATATGAGTTTAGCAGGTATGGGCATCTCGCCCTAGTAGATTTTCCCTTTCCAGGACACTCGAATCCAGCTTTCATTATTTCAAGAAGATACTCGACAGTTATTCTTCATTAATATATTCTACTTTAACATGATAACTTTATGATATGCAACCAGTATCACCTTTAAGTTACAGTAATCTATTAACTTGTTCTACTTGAATTAACTTACTTTTTGTTCAACTGAAAATATGATATTATCATTTCACAATATTATATTAATGGACAGCTAAATGATAATTTAATCATGGAGCTGTTCTGAGTCAATTGAAGTGTGGATTATGCTTGCGCCTTTAATTACCTCTTCCCTAAGTATAAATTTTTGATTTTGGAGTAATTTAAAATCATTTCGTTGTTTTAATGACTGCTCTGAATTCTTAAAAATCAGCCAGGTCTAAAGGTATTTCTGATAACAAAAGCGATTTATGACCGTTTCACTGAATTCAGAAAAGAAAAAAAATAAGATTTAAATGTTTCTGAATAGGTTGAGTTTCACTACTTAATAAATGTCATAAATTAAATTACTACACATGAAATGAATAATTTCTACCTTAATTTGTACATGTTTGTCACAGACTCTCGCATGAATCTAAATGTTATAAAAATAATAAATAATTTTCCCATTTTAATATATAAGGGTAATAAAATAATTCAACTTTTTTTATCCTTATTTTGACCCCCCCCCCCTTTTTTTTTCAATAATCTCTGCTATAAAAGTCTTTTTTTTTCATTTAAAAATATATTAGTTACCTCTCTAAATTTATTTCTGCTTAATCATTCAAAATTTATTAGTAGTATTTCAAAAAAATTAAATGATTTAAAATTGATAATTAAAATAAAGTTAGAAAAAGATATTGCTAGCACGAAAGAAAATCAATAGGCATTTAAAAGTAAGCGCAAATAGTAAAGGGGAAAAAACTTAGTAACTGTTGCATGACAGCAAGCTGATATTAACCCTAATGTTGATTTGGTTGTAGAGGCCTTATAGATGAATTATTTTCTTTTACTAAATTTTCTCCTGTGTATAACGATTAATTATACATAACAGCAATAAAATGCAAATTTCTGTTGTATAATTTGAAAAGATAATTCAATGTAAAAGAATACGAAATCACAACGTATACGATTTTTTTTAAATCCGATAAGCTGTAGCTGTGTAACGAGCATGTTACATCAAATTTATTTTACGATGCTATAAGCAAATGTACTAAAATAGTTGTATTACTTTTTGAGGGAAGAGCAGTTAGAAAAGAAACATTTTCGAAATATAAGTAATTTCTCCATTACTATTTACAATTTCTGTAGTGAAACAAAATAATTATTTTTCCAATAAGAGAGATTTCGTTTATCAAAAGAGAGCTGTTTTGCACTGGAAAAACTCTTCATTTTCGTAAGAATTACACATTAACGTATAATTTATTTTTGGTACTTTATATTATATTTCAAAACCTATCATTTCTTTCTTTAGTTATTTTATTTTTAAATAAATAAAGAATATTTTTAAATTTTTTTAAAGAAATGTACATTTGCATTTTTTTTTTCATCGGATGAATTTTTCAAACGTCAAAACCGAAAATAAACTATAGTCTTTGAGGAAAAAAAGATCTTAAGACTAAAAATGGAGGAGAATTAGAGAAGGCGAAAGATTGTAGAAAAGGAGAGAAAGGAAATTGTTTTTTATATTTAAAATTTCTTTATTATGCTATAATTTTTAGTGTAATTATGTTTCTTTCATTATCATTTTTTTTTTTCAATTGGAAGTTTTTAAAAGCCAAAAAGAAAAATTTAATTAAAATAATCAAATTAAAAGTTTGTGAATAATTATCGTATAAAACTTAGTTGAAAAAGTGTATTTAACTAATAAAATTTTAAATGTTAAGGTGGCGATTATTCAAATCAATACAGCATAAATTATAATATTTCAGGCGAGAAAAGCAAAGAAATAAAAGTAGTACAAAGACAAATTAGATGCAGATATTATTAAAAATTTTAAGGATTTTGAAAAAATTCTCTAAAATTATGTATATATATATATATATATATATATATATATATATAATTTTAAAATTTTTAATTTTTTGAGAATATCTTAAGCACGTTTACAAAATATATTAAATCCATTTTTGAAACAACTATTGGAACAAATTCATTTGGGAAACTTTTCAGCTGTCTCTTTACGAAAAAATAATTTCTTAAAAAATTCCTTCTAGTTAATTTAATCTCATTTAATTTTACTTTTAACTGAGCTGCATTAAGATTTATTAAATATAATCCAAGGTAACGTTTCGAATAAAGAATTTCTGAAAATGATTAAATAAAGTGGATACATTATATTCTCAGATGACGTTTTTCCTTATTTTTACTATACAATTTTATGTTACAGAAAGTGAAGACAATGCAAACAACAGCTTTATTTAAGACATATCTTAAGAAATATCTTATCTTAAAAATATCTGGTGTCAGTTTCCCGAAACTGAAAGCATACATGCAGATAATAAAATTTTAACAGATACTGACAACATTAAAAATCGAAATTAAATAAAATTTTAATTTCTTTTTTAAAATGACATATTTTTAGAAATATTTATTAAAAATCATCCATAAACTTTTATTATTATTATTATTATTATTATTATTGAAAATTTAAATGAATTTTCCACGTACAATAACTAAAGCATACTTTTCAGAAAATATAAGCAATTCTTCTTCCCATCTTATATTTTAGCGCATCCGACTTTTTCTAATTTGATTTCTTTCGGTACTAATTTCACTCGTAAATCCACGCAAACACTAAATACTTCTAAATACTACGTTGAGATCATATCCATTCACACAAAAATCAAGAAGTATGTTTGCTATGTGTTTGCCAGCGCTTATTGGTTGTGGATCATCTTCTACAAATAAAAGTTCAAAAATAATTAGTATAATTAATCAACATAGTTGCTATATACTATTACGCTGTTTGGAATTAAAAATATAACTCAAAATAATTTTCATGAAAGAAGTAAAACATAAGATTTTAATCTGATAATATTTAATTTAAACTTCATTAGATTTAGCTTATGGATTCTTAGTTATGGACATCGTAAATTTGAATTCTAAGAAATTCGCTACCTTATCTTCATAGAATTTCGATGTTTAATTGAATTTAAATCTGTAACATTGTGTTACTTCTACCCGACTCTTGTGCCATAGTATAAATAAACATAATTAACTCTAAAAGTCAATCACTGAAGCAAAGACATGCAAGTCTGTTCCAACTCAACTATTTATTTATCAATTACTGTAATACAATATTTAATGAGTTATATATCTCTCTCTGTGGACTCTAAGATTAATCCACCAATTCAAATATTATTGAAATAATACGCTCTTACGAAACCCTTCCAATTGCTTTTATCTGTCAAATCCTCTGCGACAGCTATAGTCAGTAATTACTCTTGATATTATCGGCCGCTTGCAAGAAATATTCAGAGTTAACCACACTCTTTCTCTATCCTCTAAATTTCGCTTTACTTATTTATCACTATTTATCACTTACTTCGCTTTACTTCCAACAGCATCTTATTAACATAAATACGTTTCATTTTGGTTGGGAAGTTGTTATTTCATGCAATCTATATCTCAGTTAAAGTCCCCAAGGTTAGTGAAGAAAAAATCGCGAATAGCCCAACTTCACTACTCTCAGTGGTCATTACACTACTAACAACAATTTTTATAAAATAGAATTCTCTTTCGAAATGCTTTTAACACATTTTATAAAACACATAAAGCGAAATGTTTGTTGTAACGAAGAGCAAAAGAAGATCATTTTCAGGCATCCAAAGATTAATATTTAGAGTGCGTATTCATAAATTGTCCACCAACAGGAAATCAACTCTTCATTCTCCGAAAAGTAAAACTTAACATTGTAATTATATCTTATTATTATTAAAGTAAATTATTATTAAAGTATATCTCAATAAGATAACTTTACACGTTGAAATATAATTTATCATTGAAGAGAATGGTTGACTTTTATCCATTTCTTTCTTTTTTTACCGGAACTACATTAGTTTAAAAGGAAGTCTAAGAGAGATATTAAAGAAATAGAAAAATTTCGAACGGAAGTGAAATTTTCTTTTTATCTTTTGTTAATTTTATCATCCTCATTTAGACACTATTCATCGGCGTATGATATAACGGTTCTTTTAAAATTATTTGCAGTCAATTCACTAAATGTCTTCTTTACTGTAACACTATGAGGATGATTATGATATGTATTAATCATAAAATGTCATAACTTTCAATCATCTTTTTTACCCCAAATTCTCTCTTAGAAAATACATATCTTTCAGCATGTAACATTGGTTGTATGTAATTTTAACATATTTTCTATCCATTGTAAAATAAGAATATTTACCATATTTTAAGGAATGAAATATTTATAAATAAACTTTCAATCACTATTAGTGAAATTTTTTTAGAATTTCAATTATTTTATTCTGTGTTTGAAATTTGAATTACTACATTTTATAGTTAGTTTATTTTTCAATGAAAATATTACAACAATAATTTTAAGCATAATAATAGAGTTATAGGGAAACAAACCAAATTTCATTGAATGGTAGCAGAGAAATATTACTGAGGAAACTGTGTGATCTCCAAATAAAGTAAAAAAAACTTACTTGTTACCGTGTTTTTCAGTATCACTTTATCACCCACTGAGAAAGTTGCTATTAAGTTCGGGTCTTTTTCGTTTTAATTCAATTTAACATTTGGTGTAAAGTTTTATACAAATTAATAAACTTGAAACAAAAATAAATTAGGTTTTATTAATAAATAACAAGTTAACTTCAATTTTTTTCTTACAGTTAATGACATTGTCATTGCACTCATTCAGTTAAGAGAAACTCAATGCTAATTATTAATTAAGAGTCGAATTTGAGGATTAGGGAAAATTCTCTCTAACATAATAAAAATAATTCTCTATTTATATCAATTACAAATATTCCGATAACCAATTTGTAACCTTTAGTTATCAAGTAAATTAATATCAAGTAAATAAAGTAAGCTTATTCTAATTAATATTAATTATAATATAGTAATTTAACAATGGGTGTTATTTAAGTGAATTATAATTATTAGATGTAATAATCTCTCTATCATGTTAATAAAACGCTTTTAGTTTCATGGAATTGAAAAATTGAACTTTGAACAGTATTTTAACTTCTTGAGAGCTTTTAATACTATTTTGTATAGCTTGTTCTCTATTAATGAGAATTTCTATAAATCAATATAAAGGAACATAGTGATTTTTTATAGGGAATTCTCTTAACTCTAAAAATGAAGTTTTAATACTGATGTATATACTAAATGGAAGGAAAGTATGTTTAGTACAATGAAATGCATATCACTACAAAACAAATCTTTAAAGATATATCATTATTCAAAAAAAAAATTGTATTGAATAATTAATAAATTTCTTAAATTTTCTTTGTTGGAAAATTCTATTCCAAAGTAAAATTTCCTTTTTTTCCAGAAGCGTTTCCAGCAAAAACTATTACGTTTATTTGAACACGCTTGAATAAAATCCATATTTGTTAAAATTATATGTTTTTACAAATAAACTATATATATTAATCTATGTTTCCATTTGCTATTAATACGCTGAACTATTCTAAAACTTCCTCATGATAATACAGAAAACTTCAATTTTGAAATAGAAGTAAATTGGGATAAGTTTATACTTCCCATTATGACAATATTTTAAGGATATATTTATTTTGTAAAGGGTAATACTTACTAAGAAAATTTTAGTAATGGATGGCAATAATTAAATTGTCATAAAAAATACCCTTTAAATAAATTGCTATTTTATGTTGAAATTTTCTCTAAGTTACATTACAGCGATTATGAGAGAAGGCAGTAACAGATAACGTCATTTAGATGATATATAATTAAAGGTTATGAAATTTCTTTTCTCTCCTGATTGCAAGAATAAAATCAATTATACATTCAGGAGCTTTTGCAAAAAATTACTTGCAATATTATGAAATGTATCAAACGGGATACACATCAATTACATTGCCTATCCCTTCAATTAAACTACGATTCGTCTGTCATTCATAAAATAGATTTTTATACCTAACATGAAAATTATATGTTGCGTTCTAAATAAAAACAACACGTAATTAATTAAATTAAACGTCAATTGTGCGCATATATTATCTAAAATTATAACTGTAGATTCATTAGAATAAATTATGTAGGAACATTTAAACAATAAATTATAGTGATGAACATGATAAAATGAATAATTTTTTTTCTTCTATAAAGTTCATACTAACTTTTAACATCCTTTCCAAACACGTTTACAGTAAAGGAACATCCAATTGTATTTTCTTTTTCACTGCTGCATATGAATGTCCTTTCAATTAAAAATTAAAATTAAATTAAATTTGTTTTAATCGAAAGAACAGAAAAATTAACAAATATTTCATATACACTTGTAGATAAATATAACTATGAATCAATAAATGAATAATGCTTATTGGTTATAAAATTGTAAAAAAATTGGAGGTATAATTCTAAAGAAAACATATTATTTCATCTTTATTTCTTTTGATAAATGATGATGTTAAAAAAAAGTAAATAAATATATATTTTTCTACTTTCGCAAAAAAATTTCTCACAGAATACAATAATTATGATAGGATGTTACACCTTTAAAAAAGGGAATATAAAAAAAAATATAATCATATTTTACTTGATGTGATGGATGAAAGGGCTAATGTTTGCTTGATTGTGTATTAACATTACACTTAGAAGCAACACAAGGGCTATTGGACATGACCTCGTAATTTTGAACCTCGTTCTGTCGAAAAGAACGTCACTTCAACTCGCAAGCCAATCTCCAAACTTTCCTCCCCGTACAACGGGAGGGTTTGGACCTCGACAGATTTATCACACATCAGCTCCGATACACGACGGGTCTTCAGGGGCACTTGAGTTCGTTGAAAACAATTACGACTACAAGTACGCTATCATGATCACACGGCTACCGCGACCACAAAAAAGGGTTCAAACGAGATGCCGATTATTTTTAAAGTGTATTAGAATCCCTTAAAAATAGGGGTAAACTGTAGACATTTAGGCATTGGTGCTTTCTTGAGGAACCTTCTTTATAAATTTAGGCTTGAGGTAATGGAGTACAATACTCCCTCTATAATCCGGCACTTCACCTTTCTTACACCAAGTGACAAGATATGGAAAATTATTTTATGCCTTCTACTTCAGCGGAATAATGCAGGCTGTCATTATGAAACAGTAATTCTTTTATTGTTTTTTTAGTTATTTCGTGTGTTTGACACTTTATTTAAGTATATCTTAAATTTTATACAATAACACATAGCTATTCCTTTTTAAGTACGTTATCATCAGTGATTTTTCGGTAATCCGGCGTTATCGGTGCACCGGCGGTGCTCTGATCGATATTCTTAAAAATGCTAATAAATGGAGATAAAATATTAATTGTATTTTTAGATATCCTGAACCGTTTAAAACGCTTGATTACTGCGAATAATATAGAGAATTCTTCTAGGAATTTCTAACTTTGTTATATACGAAAATGTTCCACAGAAAGAATTGATGGGCAAATCATTCCTACAATGTTTCAGTCGAGATGGGTTTTTTTTTTTATTGTTCTTTCCGTAAAGGTATTAGGAACCTGGACATATATATCATTGCAATTGCAATGTTACTTGTAAATGTTTTCAAAAATCTTTTAATAAATCAGATTATCGGCAATCCGAGAAGAAAAAGATTTAAAATTTAAAGACAGGAGGAGAGAATGCGACTCTGAAATCATCCATTAACGCAAACTTATCCATCTGACAACGAAGTTTAAAATTTCTCTCTCTCTCTCTCTCACCCACCCCACACCCCCCACACACATACACCCACCCATCCACCCACACACCCACAATTCCACACTCCATCCACCCACCCACATATATATATGTTGTTTTAAGATTTTGGATTTTAATTGTTCTCTTACTTTCATGTTTTTTAATAATAAATTCATTGCTTTATCTTATTCATTGCTTATATATATATATATATATATATATATATATATATATATATATATAT
>BMAW01074338.1:692579-720231 GCA_019974015.1 Nephila pilipes
TATATATATATATATATATATATATATATATATATATATATATATATTTTTATATATAAGTATGTGAGTTTTAGTTTATAATGCACTGCTTTCAATGTTATTTGCAATTTAAAAGGAAAATTAACATTCGTATTTATAAAAACGTATCCAGAATAAAAGCACAATGTTGATAGTGACAATAACAAACATAATTCAAACGACTATCTTTCCACTCTACACGTGATTCACTATAGGCTTAATGTAGGGTAGAGTTCGGTAAAAAATATTAAAAAGTTTTCTACAACGGTGGGGATGCAAACGCGCCTGTTAACTAAGTGTCTTGGTGTTTTGAAAGGTTTTTAACCATTCATACGCTTTCACTCATCTGATATATAATATTCATGCTTTCTAACGTATTCTTCCGCATTTAACATGCTTGAGGTGGGTGCCCTCTGAATAGTACCTGAGGAATGGTGCCTGTGGAAGCACCAAAGCATGTTTATGGCTGAGCATGTTTTACTCCCACTTTCCGGTCTCGATACCGGCTACTACCAATGAGCTGGAAGATTGGCGAATCAGGTGTGAGCCACCTATCTTCTAGTTTACGTAATTGAAGAGAGTGCCCCTACGTTTTAGCACCTGTGGATGGTGCTCCCTTCTGTACAGCAAATCAGGGATGGCATAGGTTGTCGCGTTAAACGCTAGCTTCACTCTTGTCAGATTTGACAGCGATTTACAATGACAAGCTCGGGAATACTTACTTTTACCTTGTGACGGCTGGTCATCACAATAACTATTTCGACAGTTCTGAGGATACCAAGATTTTTTGGCTGTATCAGTGAGGCCAAACCGTTCGCCAGGCCAAGCTTTGAAACAAGATCTAATGTCATAAACAGCTATTAACGTAATGGATGACATCGCCATCAGCACCACACTTACAATTACTCTTCTTTGAGATTCCGAATTCTTTGATATAAGTAAGAAATATATCATGTCCAGTTGAATTACGAGTATTCACTTATCTCTAACGCGGAGACTAAGCTCCGGATTGGGTAGGATTTGGTGTGTCAATCTACCTTTTTTACAACGTTTTTCTGAATTTCACTTGGTGTGTGTGTCATGAAATTTTCGATCGTTAATTTAACCAACTTCCCATCAAGCTAGAGCTTTGAAATTTTGGGAATCGTTCGTACTGGCCTAACAATGCAATATTTAGACGTTTGCGACAAGTTTTAACTCATATATTTTTTTTTTAATAATGCAGTTTAGCCCAATCACTTGGCGCAATTTGAATAATTGCCAAACTTGGCGAATTTTTTTTTTTTTTTTGGCTCAATGTTAAGTCCGCTTTGCGGAACAATTTAGCAACATTTGGCAAAATACCGCCAAATAATTCCTGTCTCCAAGAGTGGTTTGACTAAACTGTATTCCAACTATTTAATTTACCAGATTAATTTATTTTAGTTAGCTTTAACGTTGTTATGTATTTCACTTGGTGTGTGTCTGTATGTATGTGTATCAGTGTGTCATCAAATTGTCTATTGTTAATTTAACCAACTTCCCATCAAGCTAGAGCTCTGAAATCTTGGGAATCGTTCTTATTTGCCTAACAATGCAATATTTAGATATTTGCGACCAGTTTTAACTAATATTTTAATAATTTTTTTAATAAACTTTGCCACCATATAAAAACGTTGTTTTTAAAAACGTTGGTTTTTATTTCGAATTATTTTATCATTTTGCCACCTCGTGTGCCACTTACTTAGAGAAGTTTGCTTTAGCAATTATTTCCTTCCTCTTTTGGAAGTGGAGCTGTAATTTCTGATAGTTAAACCGCTTTCTTAGCAGCTTTATCCACCTGCTCATTACTTTCGGTTCCTACATGGATTGCTACCCAATATAGGTAGACTTCCCTTCCTATCGTTACCTTCTGAAACTTCAGCTTGATATCTTGAATCAGTCGGTGTTTGTTATCTAGATTCACAAATGAGACCAGTTTAGACAGTGAATCGGTAGATATTAACTTTCGGTGTCGTTGAAAGTTTATAACACCATTCTATAGCTTTCAAAAGAGACAGTACTTCTGCTCGAAAAACAGTATAGAGGTATTAAAGTCTGAAAAGCACCTCTTCTAGTTTGCTACCGAATAGGAAGACCACAAAGGCGGCTCCTATTTTTCCATTGAATCCTGATCCATCTGTGAAGTTTTCAAGAATGTTTCCTTCCGGTTTAACAGGTCATGTTTAACTTGAAGTCCACCAATTTGATGAATTCTTTACATGTCAGAAGGAGTTTCAACATTGAAATTTTCTTCATCGTTGAATTTTAGATTTGGGGGTTCATCTGTATGGAGAAGAATGAATGTGGAGTATTCTAATCCTGCTACTAGGTGAAGTGGAAGTACTCCCGAGATACCTGACCTACGACCGTGGAGGTAGTTTTATATGTTTGACTAATCGCTCCAGGAGGTTTCCTATGATCTACACTGAGGTAGTTCCAGAAAGCATTCAGCTTTAGTCTGTGACCCAATGCTCCATGCCCATAAATCGAAAATCTTTCGATAGCTCCCAGAAAGATTCTCCTCAGAGGCTCTGCGTACCTACTGTAGAGTTAAAGTGCGAGAAGAATAAATGTGTGGGTATAAATATTTCTACTTTCACTTTAAATCCTTTTAACTGTTGGTGAAACGTTGTGGCGCTTTCCCACAGAACTCCCATGTACTTAATAGAGGGGATCAATAACAAAACGCAAAATAAATGGTAAAATATATTTAATGATAAAACGGAAGTGCTGTTATGCTAAATAGGTTTGTGCTCTGAAAAACTAACAAAATTATTTGTTGATAGAAATATGAGTAAGATTTCAATAGATTTTAGGAATAATGATTAAAACTATACAAACATGTTTTCTTCTATTTTTTTTTTTTTTTTTTTGCTTACTGGAAAAATTACATGAAATACCAATCAGGTTTTAGAAAAAAAGAAATAATTACTTATATTATTTTGTTAAATGGTTGTTCTTTTTATCTGAAGCATGGAGAATCAGCTAATTATAAATTAGCTAGCTTTTTTGCATTTCGGAAAATCCAGAATATATTTGTTGTATAAAAACTGAATACTATTAACTAAAAAAATTAAATTTCAATACATGTTACATGATTTCCAAAATTTAGCTATTCATGTAAATCATAGTTAAGTGTTAAATTAGAAATTAATACGAAATGTAAGTAAGATAACTTACGCAAAAAGTTATTTAATTTGCTAAAATAATACATTTTCAGTAATATATTCGATAAAATTTACCACATAATAAAGAAAGAAAAAATACGAATATCTCTCGCAGGATCTTAAGCTAAAAATAAATTGAAAGAAATTAACATTTAAAATGAATTAATGCATTATTTCTTTAATAATTAATTTTAGAAAAAAAACCGTATTTTTCAGAGATTAAACGATGGAATTTTAATTACACACATATATATATATATACTCTGTATAACAAAACAAAAAAACGACGCACCAAGATGGAGTTGTCCAATGAAGATAAAAATCGGCACATCGAAAATTATGTACAGGAAAAAAAGTGATTAAAATTTCAGAAAAATGGAATGATTAATTTCAGAGTTACATAGTAACAAAGTAACGAGCTCAATAAAATGTTGACCCACCTCTAGCCTGGATGCAAGCTGCCACACGACGTGGTATAGAGTGATAAAGCTCCCTGATGGTGTCCTTCGGTATTTATTTCCAATTTTGCTCCATTTGTAGGGCTTGGTCATCAACAATCCCTGGTAAATGCAGTAGCCTTCTTATCATATCCCATACATGCTCGATTGGAGAGAGATCTGGCTGGCCAAGGAAGTTTTTGACAAGCTGTAAGACAGTTCATAGCAACACGTGCAGTATGTGGTCTGGCATTATCTTGCTGAAAAATAAGGGCAGGATACTGCTAAAGGAACGGTAGCAAAGCAGGTCTCAGAATATCATCGACGTACCGCTGTGCTGTAAGTGTGCCTCTAAGGACGACCACAGGGGTCCGGTTATCAAGGGAAATGGAACCCCAGACCATAAGTCTTGGTTGAGGACATGTGTGGCATGCAATAGTGAAAGCAGGATCGGCACGCTGCCCTGGGCGTCTCCAGACACGTCTTCGATGATCGTCAGGACACAGTTGGAAGTGGGATTTGTCACTAAACACTATACGTCCCAGTCAGCATCATTCCAACCTGATCGAGAAAAGCACCACTTTAATCTGGCTCGACAGTGTGCAGGCGTGAGTACGAGCGTAGATTTCGCTCTATCAGCCGTCTGTGATTGGTTATGGTGGACACTGGTGTGCGGTTCGCACGTCGGATGGTTGATAACAATGAATCAGGCGCTGTGACAGCAGCTCTGACAATCCCTCTGCCCTCCCGATCTGTTGTGGCTCTAGGTCGACCACTACCATCAAGACGCTGAAATCTACCACTATCCACCCATTCTTGCCAGCATCTTCTAATCGCCACATCGCTTCGATCCATATGAAGCAGCAATTCTCCGATCTGCCCGATCTGCCTCTTTCAATCCAATGATACGACCTCTTTCAAACTCTGACAGTTACTCGTAATGAGCCCGAATCCTGAGGCGAGGAATTTTTTTTCAGTCTTTGAAAGATGTTCTAAATCGCAATGGAGCAGAAAATGTGACCATCAGATTGAGAATCGCTTCTTACATCCACCTGCTAAGTGCGCAGTTGCGATGTGCTGTAGCTCCCTCTACTCATTCATTGAACACCAAATTTTAATCATTTGTACGTTCGATCAAAATGTCTTTGCATACGAAATTTCATTAAACTCGGGCAACTCCTTGATGCGTCGTTATATATATATATATATATATATATATATATATATATATATATATATATATATATATATATATGTAAACTGATTTTACAAAAATAAAATCAGAATTAAAAAATCTTCAGGTTGATTTCTTATTTCTTCATTAACAATTCAAAATTTAAATATCTTTAAAGACATTCTTTGTTCTCCTTTAATAATATTATTTATTACTTGTTATTTCTATTTACTTTTAATTTTTATCTACAGTTAGTTTTCTGAGATGTATAAATAGCGCTTATGAATAAAAAATAATTTTTCAGGAACTTTTACTCGAAATAAGTATTTAATTTAACTATAGTATTAGATGGTATATGACGCGATACACACCATTTGATTCAGCATTTCGCGACAAAATATTGACTTGCACTAAATTCGAGGTCTTCGTAATGGAATATTACATCTCTTCTTATTACTCTATGATAAATAATAATAAATAAAATAACAATAATATCCTGTGTTAATTTTTATTTTAAATAAATGCGTATCTGACTAAATTACATATTTTTTTGGACTTTTTTTATGTAAAATAAAGGACTATTTATTTCATCATTTTTTCCCCTAGCTATCAGTATAAAAATGTTGGTGTCACATTACATTCAAGTGAACTCGAATGTAACGTGACACCAACATTTTTAAGGTAAGTATGCTGAATAACAAATATTTCTTACTTCTACATAAAAACCTTGAATGACGATGATGAGAGCGAATAATCCTAAGAGCACTTTTTGAATCATCTTGTACCAAATAATGAGGTTTCTACACAAAGAATCAGATTATTTTTATCACCTTTACATGTAAATAGATTGCTAAATTTCTCAATCAATTACAACATTTTTAATTATCTACGCAAGCCTGTTCACTTATTCAGCAGCAAAATTTCAAGGACCATGTTTAAACAATTGCCATTTTTTCCTAATTAGAATGATTGTTTCTGAGGAAATCATAATTTTTCTGAAACTATAAAAAATATAGTCATAAATAGAACGAGTAATATTTTACGTCAAAAAGAGGCTCAATTAAAAAAGATGCATTTTCGGAAGAATTATATTTTTGTTCTGCTTTCTGGTTAAATATTTTCTTCAAAGTTTTCTAAATGGACTCTTTTTACTAGTTACTATGTACCAATTAAGAGCGAAATATATGTCATAAGAAAATAAATTTTATCTTTCTAACTAGAATATTATTAGAAAACTCAACAGAGTTTATACTAAGTGTTTAAATAATTTATATTTTTACCATGTTATTGTCAAGATCTTTTTATAAGTCTTTCTAAAAAATTGACGAAGAAAGAAATTTTATCAAGCATTTTTTTTTTCACAAATTGTATTTTTTTCCTTTTATTTCTTAATTTTTTGTATATATTGAACATATATTTTGATAAATGAAAAGTACGATTCTAATCTTAAAGTAATAAAAATTCTTGAGAAAAAGACTATTAGGCCACATATAACACAATTGTTTTTTTTATATATTATTATTTTAAGTATTTGAATCTATTTCATTTGATCGAGCTGGCTATAAATTGAAGATGACTACATTCTATTGAAGATGATTACATTCATAAAAAAGTAGGAGGGGAGGAGAGAGGGGGAAAGAGAATATAACTTTTGCACAATTTTTTAATTATTTTATTTTATTTATTTATTATTTCTATAACATTCATACTTTTCCTGACCATTGAAATTATTTAGCTTTAATAAGAAACTCCGAATAGAATCCCGTTATTCATCTTTGGTAAATTATGCTTCATTATGCAAAGTACAGTACTCTTTCAGTAATCCGGTAGATGTCGAATCAGGAGGACTGTCCCATTATCGAAAACGCCGAATCACTAAACAATCAACCGTTTTAAAGCATTTAGAAAAGCAAACACTACGCATCATTTTGTAACATTTAATTCAGTACACGCGAATAAAATGTTAAATACATGGATGAACTAAAACTACAAAAATAATACTGTTTTGTATTGATAGCCTGCATTATTCCATTGAAGTAAAATATATAAAATAACACTCGTGAGACTTAATATAGAATTTTCGAGGGGTCAGAAAGGTGAAATACCAGATTATAGAGGGATTATTATTGAGTATATACTTCAGAAATCTTACGCATTGTAGATTTTACTTTTCTTCTAGTGGATAGACAATTTATGAATACTCACTGTATCTCTTGTTTTTAACGCCTTAAAATATATCTCTCCTATCCGGTGTTCTAACGAATTTTTCGCATAATTCATTTTGTAAATCGTGTTAAAAATATAGCGGAAGAGAATTTTATCTCTGTACTGCGAGTTCAATTTAATTAACTCGAAAATTCTCTGACCATAAAATAGAGGATTTCTAAGAATTCAAAATTATGATCTCTATAAAAAAAATTATTTATAAGCAACTGTAAGGAAATCAGATTAAAAGATCAGTCTAATTTTTTGATTGTAATTAATTTTGTGTACTTTTAATTGGGAACAATGTACAAATTCAAGATTTCACCTTGTTGATTAATTACAATAATAATGTTTCAACTTTTATATGCAGCTAATAATCCTCCACCAACATATGTTGGTCATTCCGCAGCAAGAGTAATGGCTAATATATGTTTCGACTTTTATAATGTTCAAATGTCATTAGACCAGTTTAAGGTTTGCTTGGATATACAACCGAGAGTGTTCTTGCGAAAAATTATAAACATATAAGTCGGGTGTCTTACCTTCAAGATGACGAAGAATAGTTTGAATTTTCTGAAAAATATGATTTAGGCATAATACACGGAAAATTCCTTCATTTTTTGAAAAACACTTACTGATAATTTTTGTTAAATATCTATAAGAAAAATATGCAATTTTTAAAGGGAAATTAAAGAGTTATTTATTTTATTTTGATATTTTCTGTTGTCAACATCTTATATTATTTCTTGTATATAAACTTTTTTTTTCCAGGAAAGTTTTGTGATAATAGACGAATTACATTTAACGTCATATTCTGGTATTTTTATATTTCAAATAGATCTATTGTTCCCTTTTTATAATAATAAATATTTAATCACATAAATCTTTTGCATAGTGATTGATTACATAGACACTGAAACTTCCCATAATTATTTCCCTAGACTACCATTGTTAAGGAAAATATGTCAAAGGCAAAAATATCATTGAATTCAAAATTGCCCAGAGAAGAGAGAATTACGAAAAAGGTGTAAGAAGGTTTTTTTTTTATTAGAGAAGTTTCTACTTGGTTTTCAATTTCTGTTAAGCAATATATATATATATATATATATAAAAGAGAAAGTCATCCGAGAATATATACTCCTATTATTTAGCAATGGTGAAAAAGTGAGGAATAAGTTATGCTATATAGCAATTTTGAAGAACAAGAGTATTTTAATGGAAGAATTATCAAAGTCACTAAAGCCATTGAAAAATTTTGAGTACTTTAATGAAAATAATTTTTTAACAGTAGGATCCTCAGTTGCTCGTCGAATATCATTATTAAATGTTCATTCGAAACAAAATAGCTATTCTAAAACAAAGAACAAAGAAATGTATAAAAATAACAATATTAATCAGTTGAAAGAAATAATAATTTTCGAGAAGGCTGTTTGCTACCACCTGCAATATGGTAGTCTTACGTTTCATGCTAATTAAATCTGCTTCCCCTAAAGGTCATATACATCGCTAAATTTATATGATCTTACTGACTGACTGACTGATTGCTTATTAACTTTGCATTTGGAAGCAACACGATGGTTGTTGGCAAATGACGAAGAGAGGCCGCGGTAGCCTAATGATGGTCGTGGATTCGCGGCTGGTGATTTCCGTCGAAACATGGGTTGAGCCTTTATGGCACTAAAGATTCGCTGTGTAGTTGGGGATGATGTACTTTAATGTATGGGTGCCATTGCCTACAATACACGGTCACCCCTAGTATTGATCCGTGGCACCATGACAGCCCAGCGGTACGTCTATGACATCTTGCTACCACATGTGTTGCCACTCATGCAACGGCTCCCAGGAGCTATTTTTCAACAAGACAATGCTTGACCTCACACGGCAAGGGTGTCACAAGACTGTCTCCGCACTGTTCCTACCCTTCCTTGGCCTGCCCGATCCCCAGATTTGTCTCCAATCGAGCCTATCTAGGATCATTTGGGACGGCGAGTTGGGCATCCCACGAGTTTTAAGGAGGCAAGGTTACAGCAAATATGGAACGAAATGTCTCAAGACATCATACAGAACTTGTATGCCTCGATGCCCGATCGTATCGCATCGTGCATTCGCGCTATAGGGGGTTCAACAGGGTATTAAATCCTCCGTACTTTTATCTTTTTCTCTGAAATAAATGATCCTTTTTCTTTAATTTTCTAATCATTTTCTTATATCAAAGTAGTCATTACGTATGTAAAATTTCGTTTCATTTTCACGACTCCTTCTTGGTGTATTAATTTTTTTGTCCATGAGTGTGTAACACCCGGTCGTTCCGGGCGTTATCTTGTGCCATCACTAATTTCAAATATTAAATACTACGACACAAATAATTACAGAACCACCAAAACAACTTTCACAATTTATTAGTATATATTTACTTTGACATCAATAATTATGCTCTCCAGGTTAAGTTTACCAACGTCTTAGTTCAACCCACCAATAATAATCTAACAGCCTCTTACCAATATCTTTTATCAACTGCAACTCCGAATCTGGAACAACTGCTGAAAATACTACATCGGAGCCCTTTTCCGAGTAACCTCTACTCACATCGCAATACTAATCTGTAATTCCGCCTTCCTCTTATATAGCACTTAGACTTCCCCTCCTCTCACTACAACGCCTCTCTGATCCTCCTTCGGATACTCTACTTCTTCAGATGGAGTTTATATAATTCTCAATTTAACCGCTTCACTTCATTCCTAACTGCTTTACATATTAATGTTCTTCATCACGTTTCATTTTTGGTTGGGCAAAGGTTGTTTAGTGAAAGCAATCAATCTTAATTGAAAGTCCCCAAGGTTAGTGAAGAGAAACCGCGAATAGCCCAATGTCACAAGTGTATTTTCTGTAATACATTGAATAAATATATACACTTTAAAAAAGAAAATCTTGCTTACCTCTCGAAAGATTCTTAAGCTGAAAATAAATTTGAAATAAATACAATTTAGAAAAAGATGAATGCATAAAATTTCATTGAATACAAATATCAAAAAAAAACTTTTTTTCGGGGATTTAGCGATGGAGCCATATATCAGAAAAGATTTGTTATATTTATAATTTTTTTTTATTTAAATGCAATTTACAAAATGGAATTAGAAATAAGAAAAATAATCTTTAGATAGCTCTCTTATTTCTGCAATAACATACCAAATTTAAATTTCTTTAAAAACATACTTTGTTCTCCTTTGATAAAGTAAAACGAGTTCCATTTGGTCGAGTTGTTAAAAGGCGGTGAGAGTGGTTGTAAAAGAAATGAATAAGTCAGTTCAGACTTTTTTTTTAGCTTCAAAACTTTAATTTAAGCATCAATGCAGCACGATATGCAACATTTACAATAATACTACGCATCTAACTGAATTATCAGACATTGCTAGTTTTTTCCGCCACTGCTCTCCTGTTCCTCGCTTTCTCCCTCACTCCATTCGCCTAGCGTTGAATTCTTCCTGCTCTGCTCGTCAAGTTGAGTTGTTCTTTTACTCCGAGTCAAGTTGAGTTGTTATTTTTCATAAATATTTACTAATAATATATTTATTACCTGTTATTTCTGTATACTTTTAGTTAGTTTTGAGAGATATATAAATAGTTTTACGATCAGCCTCTCAGAATATATATATATGTGTGTGTGTATAATCTTACATAAACTTTTACTCTAAATAAGTATTTAAAATAATTACTTAAATATATTTTTTTGGATATTAAATACTACTCACTTCCTCTAGATTTAAACATTGAACAACAACGATGAGAGCAACTAAGCCGAACAGCACTTTTTGAATCATCTTGTACCAAATGGTGAGGTTTATTACACGAAGAATCCGATTATTTTTATCACCTTTACATATAAATAGATTGCTAAATTTCTCAATCAATTACAACATTTTTTTTAATTACCTACGTAAGCCTGTTCACTTATTTTAGCAGCGAAAATTCAAGGACGATATTATAAACTATTGACAATTGTTTCCTAATTAGAATAATTGTTTCTAAGAAAATTATAGTTTTACACTAAAACTACATATTTTGTGGTTATGAACAGAATAAGCACTGCTTTACGTCAAAAAGAGACTCAAGTAAGAAAAAAAATTCATATTCAAGGGGTTATATATTTTGGTTTTGGTTTCAAGTTTAGGTTCAAGTTTTCTTCAAGGTTTCTTCAAAGGTTTCTAAATTAACTTTTTTATTATTTACGTACCAATTGAAAGCAAATTATGAATGTGTAATAAAGAAACAAATTTTATCTTTCTAACTATAATATTATTAGAAACTTATTAGAGTTTACATTAACTATTTAAACAATCTGTATTTTTGATTTCTACTGAATGTTATTAACGAGTCCTTTTCATAAACTTAAGCAATAAACATTATTTTTACTACCTCTAGTTCCTCTGTTAAACTCTAAGAATAGGGATGAGAGCAACTAATTCAAAAGGTCCCTTTAGCATCATGTTAAATGAAATAATTGTGTTTACATTAAGGTTCTGGTTATTTTATTACCTTTATTCGAATAGAGTGTAAGAATTTGACAAATTTCAAAGCTTTATTTAATTTTCCACGTCTGTACATTCACTTAAATTAGCGCAAAACTTCAATTCTGGATATTTATTCAATAGCCAGCTATTTTCTAAATAATTATAAGTGGTCCCCACGATCATGGAACACTGGGTATTAATTTGGTATAACGCTTTTTGAATTCCTTGAATTCCCATTTGAAAGAACCTCAGAAATTCATCGCACACTTTATTCTAGGGAATCTTATTATACCTTTCTGGAGGGAAGCGCGCTTTCTTTCTCTTTATTCCACACCTGTATACCTTCTGGCGACGTTTTTAAATAAAAAGTTTACCAAGATTTGGGACAAACTCTCGCGCGAATTCTTCAGAGACATACACAATTTCAACAGAAACACATCATGCACATTTCACGATGCACCCACACACGCATTATTTAGAGCTGTTTACCAATATCTACGTTGGACCACCATTAACCATATCTCAGGTATTGTCTGAATTATGCAACCATCAACTTTATCCTTTTCGTTCTATTAATTTAAAGAATGCACCAAATGATGATCTTCTTATTGTGTACTTGTTATTTATTGTATTTGATTTTCATCTATGGCTGGAGAGAAAAATTTTTTTATTGTTGTTGTTTTGTTCAGTGGGGTGTGAAGCGTCGAAATATATTAAGTGTTTGTTTCCTATAAGGAGGATATCTATCACAATGATAGTGCTGCGACTTTTTGAGTGAGTATGTGAATGTTAAGAAAATCTCCATGGAGTTCAAGAATGATTTGAATTCAGGAAATACAATTCTTTTTCAGTTGCTTTTAGAGTTGAGTTTTCGTTCTGCTTGGAGATTTGAGATAATCTTATCAATAACTTAAGAATAAGCAATGATAAAAATTGGACTTGTTTATTTTTTTCTATAATATTTAGCTGAATTTTTTTTATAATTTCAATAATTAAGGAGTACAATTTAGTATTATGCGATGAATTTCAATGTCGTATTTCAAAGTACTTGATAATTTGAATTTATAATCAGATGCATACCTTGTTGAGCTGTGATTGGTTTGTTGCGTTGGAGTATTGTTTTTCGCCATTGTGGTTTTCGGTTAAATTACGATGATTTGAACTATGTTTGATGCAAAAGAATTGATAGGTATTCCCTAGAGTTTGAAGCAAACGGTCATGAAGATGTCAGAGAATATAAGATTTCAATGCGCAAAGATATATGGATCCGTTTTAAAGATTAAGAATGTGATATTATGCTTTGTTCATGAGTATTTTTCGAGTATTATCTCTACCTTCCCTACGGCCACGTCAAATCTCACTATTCAGTAATTGGTAGTTGTATTATTATAGTTTGTGTTCCAGTGGAACCTTTTTCGATAGTTTGCTGGATTCGACGGGTATCTTAACATTTCTGGTTCATAACAGGACAACCAAGAATTTGACGAGTATGCCAGACAGTTTATTTCTTCTCAGTGGAACCAAAATCTCACGCAAACTAATTGATTTCAACTCGACATTCATGACGATATAATGAACACGAATAAATTGGCTTCACGAAGATGCATGCAATTCACTAAGGTGTTACTGAAGAAAGAGGATTTATGCAAAATCAAATCACTACAATCAAATCATCTGAAATCTCTGCATTTTTGCAACTACTCAAAAGTGATCATCTACGTAATATCTTTACAAAATTTCAGTGTCATATGTTTAATGTTAAGACTTTGCGTTTATTCACAATGTTTCTTCTCAACACACGTTGTTGCAATTCTACGAAATTTAGGGTATAGTCATATTCAAGAATTCATGTGAACTTTGAATTGATTCCAGTTTGAATTTTTTCCCTCGAGTTCTCTATCATATCGTGCGTAGATCAAGGCATTTGGTCATTGTCTCTTCATTTTTCAAGAATCTACTGACAATTACTTTTTTTTTTTCACTAAGGATATGACATTTTGATTGATCTACTGTCATTGTTTTTCTCCGACTTTCCTTATAAGTTTCTCAAAAAGACATCAACCAGTTATTAATTCCATGTTTGTTGAAAGAAATACAGTTTAAATTTCATTTCAATTTTAATTTTGCTTTAATTTAATTTAATTTTTTTTAACTTTATTTGATATTATTGTAATTTTCAATTTACGAATTGTCTTCAATTTTGATTTGAATTTTATTATGAATTTATTTTAGTTCTTTAACCTCAATTTTAAAATTAATTTTATTAAATCAGACTGTTCAATTTTAAGTTGTATTAAAAGAAAAATATTTTTTGGAATGAATTGATTTTAATTTTTAAATTATACTATTTCCTTGAAGCGTTTTAATTACTGTTTAAACTACACATTGTTTGAATGTTTGAATTATTGATACATCTCTCCATCTGAATTATTTTCAGATGGTATGGTACTTCAACTTATTTTTTAAAAAGTTATGAGTAATTTCTTTTCACAATTATAATTTTCCTTCAATTTATATTATGTTTAGTGTCTCATTTTAAGACAATTAATGTTAATGATTTTTTAATCTGAATTCAGTTATTGGGCTTACAGGCCTGTTAATTACATTTATTCTCAATCAGTTTTGCTATTTGATGTATGATTCTGAATTTATTGAAATTTTCTTTCTGAAATTTAATTTATTGAATGTTTGCAAATATTGTATGATATTCGGTTTAATGGATATGATTTCTATATGACACAATATATATTTTTTCTTTTTTTGTAACGTCTGTTTAAATTTTTTAAAGTATTTACATTAATCTACATACTATTCGATTGAACTCGCTACATTTCTAAACATCAAATTCGCTACATCAAACTCGCTGCATTTCTCAGTCAATTTTTTTACTCACATTTTCTATTTGAATGTAATGTTAAGGTGATGTTTATACTTGACGATTTTGTTAGTCATGTTTGATTGACTTAATCCCAATGCTCTTCGTTTGTTTTGAAAATTTTGATGTACATTTGCAGTTTTTTTAAGATTTCATTGATTAAAAATGTTTCTCGTAAATTAAGAGTATTTGAGATACTTAATATTGCTTAATAATGTATAAATATTTGAACTTAATAAATATTGAAATATTGATACTTATTAATGTATAAATATTTGAATTTAATAAATATTGAAATATTGATACTTATTTATGTATAAATATTGAAATATTGATACTTAATAATGTATAAATATTTCAGATACTACATTACATTAAGTGTTCTATTAACCTTCTATAATGTTAATTTTAAACTTTAAGGTTAATTTTTTCAACTTGCATTGTTGTGCAGCAAATGCAAACGAATTTTTATTTTATTGAATTTGAATAGCCATTAACTATACCATGCTAAATTTTACTGTATAGCAAATTTCATTTCTTGTACCTGAACTGAATTACAATAAGCTTTTAATGTTGAATGAGGTTAAATTATCTCAATGAGTTAGGACGGATTGTATGCATATTTATACGGGGTGTTTTGAAACTTATGAGCAAAAATTTAAGGGGTGACAGAAAAAAATCTAAAAAGCAATTTTCACCACACATTGCATAGGTGGAGAGCAAGCGAAGAATCGCTAGACGGCGCTGTAATAGGAAGTTTAAAGCGTGTATAAAGTTGTCATTTCTACCATGGATTTCAGTAGACAAGGTGACGTACAGTAACCAGGAAAAGGCAATACCTCCTGAAATTTACGGTAGAACTGTCGTTGTGTAAAAACTGGCGATTTTTGCTTTCCATTACAGCGCCCTCTAGCGATTCACCACTTGCTCTCAACCTATGTATTGCATGGTGAAAATTGCTCGTTTAGTTGTTTTCAATTACCCCTTAAATTTTTGCCCATGAGTTTCGAAACACCCTGCATATTCCAATTTTAAAAGTTTTTAATTTTTTCATGTAGCATTTTAACAGTGTTATAATTTTTTTAAAAAGTACGTTTGCCAATTTCATTGTCACTGCTCAGCACTATTCGCTTTGTTTACATCATATCGGAACATGATTCAGCGCTCAATATTGTGTTCGATTTGTTATGACTTGTCATTACATTTGTTTTTTATTATTATTTATCGAATCTTAGATATTTTAGCTTGATCAATGTTTGGAATGATAATTTGAATTTACATGGACTTAATATATTAGATATTAATGTTGTTAGTGTATTTCTCTAAATTAAATTCTAATGCATAGAAAAGTTTGTTGTTTACATCGAATCTATATGAACAATTTTTCTCCAATTAATAATATTGCTTTTAGATTCATTTTCGTTGATGATTTCTTGAATTATCAGACTTGTATTGATATTTTGTTATGTTATGCTTTGGAGACAAACTCGAAGTAAATTTGCAGGTAAACTGGAGGTAAATAAAAATTTCAAGGTTTTAAGAAAAGCATTCAAGAATGGGATCCTCGGGTACTTATCAAGTAAATATGGTGCAATACAAAAAATAATTATATGAATTAATTAGCTTAATGCTTCCATTATCTCAGCGGAGATTTTTTTTTTCGGGTACAATTTTCAAAGATTTCCTTTTGACACACATTACCTGTTTTGTAAGCAATTATCTCATCTGTTAACTCCTGTTTTTCGTTTGCTAGACGGGAGAGGTATGATACGTGGTCTAGACGATCATGGAACATTGCTTTTTAATTTGGGATAGTATGCCTTGAGCTCCTTGAATTTACAGTTGAAAGATCAGTAGAAGGTCATTGCACACATGGCAGGAATGTTCTTACGCGAGGAAAGGACACTTTCTTTCTCTTTGTGGCAATTCTGTATACTTCCCAGCGACGTGTTTAAATAAGAATTTTGCCAAGATTTGGTACATCCTCTCACACTAATTCTGCATTCACATACATGATTTAAACAGACATTCATTACAAACATGCACCTACATTCACAACATGCAAAGCTATTCACCAATATCTACGTTGGGGAATTATTTATCACATCAATTGAATAAATCTCAATTATGTAAACATTAATTTTCTTTCTTTTCGTTCCAATAAATTTAATGAATGCACCAAATGATGGTCTTGTCATTACGAAATTGCTATTCATTCTGTTTGAAATTTATCTGTAATCGGAGCCTCCTCTATAACCATTATATGATTCACTATGACGAAGTTAATCACTAATTCATAAGTTTAAGGTATATGGCAACCCAAAAATCACGGTTTTTGTGAAAATTTTCGAAAGTTTCTTTACGACTTCTTATTAAGGCCCACATTTTTACGATTTCAAAAATGGTTTGCATTTATCTTTAGGTTAACTAGAAATAAAGCTATAGCCCAGATTTTAAGCTGAAAGGTCAATTTAAAGCGACATGAAGTGGAATTTTTCAAGACCGAAACTAAGCCATAGAAATGTAGACATGCATCTTCATTTTTAAAAAATGTGAATGCACAATTTACTTTTTAAATATAGAATTTAGTTTTATTTATTACAGTTGTAGTAATATTTGGCAACTATTTTTTCACTTAAATTTGATTCATAGATTTGCATTTTCTCGGAAACTGCAATTTTAATTTTTTTTTATTACGAAAAATCTCATTTCTGAAAAAGTATTTAAAAAAATAGTATTTCCTTTTTATATTTTTCTACAAATTTGAAATACTTGTGAGCTAAAACGAATTTTACTAAGCTATTTATTTGGTAGGATTACATTTTTTTCATGAAGTACTTTTACATACTTCGTTTTACATTCATGATCAAAATAATATTTATATGCATAATGTCATGAATTTCTCAAAAACTATGAGCCATAATTTTATGACTTTGTGTAGAATGATACATAATATCATATCACATAAATACAAATAATATAATATATAAAATCAAATAATATAAAAGTACTGCATGTGAGGCAAAATTGCAACATGAAAAAGTAAACAGTGTGTGATAAGGCGATTTTAAAAAAAAAGAATAACTCAGAAAAAAAATTAAGATTAACGATTTAAATACGGAATGTAATTTCACTGACTTGTACACACATGTCAAAACGTGATTTTAATGCTGGAAATAATGTGTTAACTACACTTTGAGTGATCAAGATCCATTTCTCCAACAATGCAGTCTTTAAAGCATTAGTAGTTCGAGGAGGAGGATACCTCCCTGTAACTGCTTTCCAAGTTATTTCCATAATTCTTCTACAGAATTCTTATCAGAAGATATTACTGGCCACGGAATTCGCTCATTTACTTCATTTTCAAGGAACTCGTCAACAAGGTTAACTTGGTGTGGACGAGCATTATCACTCATAAGTAAAAAATTAAATTCGTGTACACTTCTGAAAATTCTTACATAAGGTTTAAGAGCTCACTTCGATACCTCTGATTGGTTACAAATCCTCCCTTGAAAATGTGTAGGGGCATACGTCCATCGATCATTTTTCCTCCTTCATACCCGTATTATTTAAGTGGTCACATTCCATAATGTTCGATGGAGGATTTCGTGACTCCCAATAGGTAAGAAAATTTTTAGAATGAGATATTAGACTAAACCTCGAACTATCAATAAAGATAAAGTTAGTCCAATAGCCTTTACTCCAGTTCTGATGTTCATTCCGTCAATTAAAATGATCCCTCTTTTGTTATGAAGAAAATAAAACAAATATCCTAGATTTTCTGGTATAAAGTAATGTTTCATTAGGCCTTCTATATACAGTTTGTTTTGATGCATCATTTTCAGTGGCAGCTGCAAGCTCTGAAATTAATTACCGATCAGTAGATTTCCTGTTACGATGGGCAGTTATTGTAGTATATTGATCTTCAGAAGCGGTTTTTATAAGTTTACGAGTTGTCCAGTTCACCTAACAGTCCCGGAATTCCATAACTATAATAGTTACAGAGTTCTAAAATTGTCTTATTAAGGTAGATATTGTTTGTCTTAAAATTTTCAACATCTAGTTGTCTCCCTAATAACTACCCTCCTTTTAAAGGACGATAACTCACAATTTTACAGGTTGTTTCAAATGATATTTCGGAGCCATAATAAACGTTTTGAGCCCTAGCATACTGAATTCAAACGATGTATTGCAGAAATTCACTTTACGCGGATGGCTTGTTTTACCATTGGATTAAAATAAAGAGAAATTTTAAAAAATGTTCACGAAGAAGGAATGCTACCACTACTTCTGTTACATGAAATATTTAGAATGAATGGGGTATTAATATCCGGTCTAATGTACGTTAAGTAGTTTAGTTTATTTGGCAAATTTTTTTTTCTTTTCAATACTTAATCAAAGTAGCTTAATATTATTTGACTATCCTTTTATGCGGCATTACAACAACATCGCGTTTGGATCAGTTTTTTAAAAAATAATATTGAGTATTGATAATAACCTCAAATTAACATTTCCATAATTTCTAATGGTTACGGTATTGTTATAACCTAATTAGTAAAGCTTTTTGTTAAGATTCGGATATGCAATGCTACGGTCTTTGTACTATGATAAGAATATATGTGTCTGTTTCAAAGATAATAAATTACAAAAAACACTAAAAATATACTTTTGCTTTTAATATTCCGATAGAGAGAATTGAAAAACAATTGACCAATTTCATTAATATATTTCTATTTGGTGCTAAATATTGAGTATTTTTTTTATTAAATTGCTTGTTAAATAAAAAAAAATAGAATAAACGTTTGCATATATTCCTCAATTTAATATACGAAATGCAAATTATCGCGTGAAATAACTCAATTCTAAATACTAGATATAACGTTTGGAAACTGTTTTTATTTCAAATAATAAATATGTATTTATTTTGTGTTATTGTAATAAGAGATATAGCATAACATTTCAAAAAGTTCGCTAGTAACTTGTCAAATTCCACTTTTAAAAATAATGGAGAGGTTTGAAGATGTCCTTAATGTCCGAAATAATAGTTAAGAGTTTCATCAATCAATAAGAGACTCTTCAAGGTTATTATTATTTTTTTAAAAAACGCTACGATCTTCCTTCAGTTGAATCAGAAAGGCATCAGTAACCCAGTGGTTGTTGCAATGAACTCAACTGCAGGCTTTTTTTCTCAGTCGAGTTGTTGATTCGAGTCCTCAATTCCCTAAAGAATGCACGTTAATTCTATCGGAGCTCAAATTCCTCATGTGGACGAGGTGTGAAAGTCAGAAGAGTTAAATGCAGCTTAGTTGACGTTATCGTCACTTGTCTAGTTGATTTTATTAAAGTCTGAAGTGCTGAAGCCCCGGGAACAGCCAAATTTCTCCTTGAGGACATCATTTTAAAACTTGGAGCTCCAAAAGTCATCATTAGATTATGAGGGCAAATGCTCAAACGAAAATAGTTGCGGAATTTAATCATCTATGCAATGTTACACTCGAAATGAAAACTGCATACCATCCCCAAGCTAACGGGCTAACAGAGCGCTTTAATGAAACATTAACAGACATTCTGTCTATGTATGTTGAAGTCTATCAGAAAGATTGGGATGATATATTGCCTTCGTTACTTTTGTGTACAACACCACGAAGCAGGACAAAACCGGGTTCACACCGTTTTATCTTATGCATGGGAGGGAAGTCAAGAGGACATCGATACTGTATTCACGATTCACAATGAATAAACTGAAGCTGATTATATTACTAGATTACTTTCAAGAACAGAAGAATATGAACAGCTGGCGAGATTACGAATCTTGAAAGAGCAAGAAAAAGACCGAAGGCGGTATCATTCCAAACACATAAAAAAACCGAATAGTTTTCTATAAACCTGGGGACCTCGTATGGATTTTCACACCTGTGAGAAAAGTAGGTCTGTCTATCTGAGAAATTACTTAAAAGATCCTTCAGTCCTTATCAAGTCCTACGACGACTATCCGACGAAACATTTCAAGTTCAAGACTTTGATCCCAGTTCGCGACGCGATATATGTAGTCTGTGAATGAATTTCTATCATGATCCCGATACACAGATCAAGTTTCCAGATGACTCTACTGCTTCTGACGAGCTAAATTCTAGAAGAGGTGCCCAAACAAAAATGTCACTTAGATGTTGGACAAGCAGAATTGAACACACAACCGATACCTGAATTACGTGGCTAATTTATGTGGAATATTAATAGACTATGAGCAGCTTCACTTGACTAAGAACTCTCTCAGACTGAAAATCCATAGGTTTGTATATTACATTAAAATATTCCAGCACAATGCTCTGGTAAAGTAGAGAATATTCTGGAATGTTTTAGAAATTATAACAGAAAACAAATAAATAAAGCATTAATGTGAAATTAATGTTCTCAGCTCTGGATTTTGAGCCCAAGAGTTCATGTTCTGAACAAAGAATCTCAGTGCCATGCTATTATTTTTAATTCGTTTTTCTATTTGATTTTATAAATAGCAAATACGAGAGTATATTAAATATACTAAGTAAAAATTTCTGACACAGTTTCATAAATTAAATTGTAGAATATATGAATATATACTTAAATTATTAAGTAATGGATATTATCATGCATAGTATTTAAAATCAAATCAGTATAAATTATATCTCATAAAAAAACATATAAAAATGGTATAAAGTTCAAATATGTACGGATATTTTCAAATTTTTTAAAGATTTACTGAAGAATCTATCTAAAATTATGTAGATAATATTGAAGTTTTTGTTTTCATTTCTTGACATCATTTTAAACATGTTTATAAAACGAAATCAAATCCATTTTTAGATGAACTACCGGAATAAATTCATTTGAAAATATTTTCAACAATATATTTTTGAAAAACTAACTTTTTTTAAAAAATTCATACCGCTTTAATTCAATGTAATTTAATTATCATTGCTTCAAACCAATATTAAGACTTATTAAATGTAATCCATAGTAAAATTTCAGAAAAGAATTTTTGAAAATCCTTAAATGAAGGGAGTACATTATTCTGCTATGACTTTTCCTCTATATTTATACAATTTTACTTAACAGTAAGTGAAGACCGTGTTGAACACAACTGTTCTTATTAAGGAAGTTCTTATTCTACTATTAAATTTACTACATTTATAAAATGCATTTAAATATATAGTTTTTCTTAACAATGATAGTACTGGGAATTAATTATAGGATGTTTCAGTGTCTATGTATGCAGTCACTACACAATAGATTTATACGTTTAAATATTTATAATTATGACACAAAAAGAATAATAGATTAATTTGAAATATCGTTAAAAGCAGAACATGATGTTAAATCTAAAATATATTATCACAAAACTTTTCCAGAACTGAAAGCATATATGCAAAATAATAAAAAAAAAAAAAATATTGACAACAAAAAAAAAATGACAAATTTTAATTTCCTTTTAAAAATTACAGAAAAATAAATTTTTATAAATATTCAACAAAAATTATTGGAAAGCCTTTTTGAAAAGTTGAAGGAATTTTCCGTGTACTCCTAAAGCATACTTTTCAGAAAATGTAAACTATTCTTCTTCTTCTTCGTCACCTTCAAAGGTAAGACACCCGACTTTTATGTTTGTAATTTTTCGCAAGAACACTCTCGGTTGTATATCCAAGCAAACCTTAAACTCGTCTAAGGACATTTGAACATTATAAAAGTCGAAACATATGTCAGCCATTACTCTTGCTGCGGGATGACCAACACATATTGGAGGAGGATTATTAGCTGCAAATAAAAGTTGAAACATTATTATTGTAATTAATCAACAAGGTGAAATCTTGAATTTGTACATTGTTCCCAATTAAAAGTACACAAAATTAATTACAATCAAAAAATTAGACTCATCTTTTAATCTGATTTCCTAACAGTTCCTTATAAATTATTTTTTATGGAGATCATAATTTCGAATTATTAGAAATCCTCTACTTTATGGTCAGAGAATTTTCGAGTTAATTAAATTGAACTCTCAGTACAGAGATAAAATTCGCTTCCGCTATATTTTTAACACGCTTAATAAAACGTATAACGCGAAGGTTTTGTTAGAACACCGGGTAGGAGAGATATATTTTAAGGCGTTAACAATGTGTGAAGCAGTGAGTAGAAGCAATGAATAGCCCTCTAGAAGAAAAAAAAAAAATTCTCCAATGCGTAAGATTTATGATGTATATAATAATAATCAATAATAATCCCTCTATAATCTGGTATTTCACCTTTCTGCCCCCGCCAAAATTCTATTTTAAGCCTCACAAGTGTTATTTGATATATTTTACTTCAATGGAATAATACAGGCTATTAATACAAACCAGTACAATTTTTGTAGTTTTAGTTCATCAATGTATTTAACATTTTATTAGCGTGTACTGTATTAAATTTTACACAATGATGCGTAGTTTTTGCTTTTTTAAATGCTTTAAAATCGGTGATTTTTCAGTAATCCGGCGTTTTCGATAATGGTACAGTCCTCCTAATCCGACATCTACCGGATTACCGAGAGAGTACTGTACTTTGCATAATGAAGCATAATTTGCCAAAGATGAATAATGGAATTCTATTCGGAGTTTTTCATTAAAGCTAAATAATTACAATGATCAGGGAAAGTATGAATGTTATAGAAATAAAAAAAAATCGAGCATAAGTGATATTCTTCTCGACTCGCCCTCTTTTTTTTTGCTAAATAATAGCACCTTATATATATATATATATATATATATATATATAATATGTTACAAACTCACTAAATGTGTTTTTTACTTGCATACTATGAAGAATGCGGGGATGTGATAGTGATGTATATTTATCATACACATTCATGGCTCTTAACCTTCTTTTTACGCGAAAATCTTTTTCAGAGTATAGCTATTTTTTTATTATTTTACATCGACTAATGTAATTTTATGGTATTTTACAATATCATTTGTAACACAACAAATTACATACATATTATAAATAATAAGTCCATTAATAATATTTTTAATCCATGAAGTAATTACAAATAATTATTCAAGTATTATTAATCACGAAAATTTTAGAAATTTCAGGAATTCAGCTTTGTGCACTGAAATTGAAATTTTTACATTCTATAAATTATAAACTTTTAAATAAATATTTAATTGCAATTATTTTAAGCAAAATAATAATACAGTTATTGTCGGCTAAAAAAAAGTCTGAATTACGAAGATTAATAATATGGAGATGTATGTTGCTGAAGGAGTGGTATGAATTATAATTAATGAAAAATAAACTTACCCGATACTGTTCTGCTGAACAACACTTTATCATTCATTGAAAAAGTTACTGTCAGTGCTGTTTTACTTCCATTATAAGACATTTCAATACATGCTGCAAAGTTTTGAAAGAATTAATAAAAATGTCAAACTAAAGTAAATGTAAGATTTTTTTCATATATCTGTGACTAACCTTAAATTTTTAGTATTTGCAGTTTAATGATATTATTATTATACACGTTCAGTTAAAAGAAACTCAGTACTGATTCAAAATCATGAGACATATTTTGTGTATAAGAGGAAAATATCACCCCTAATAAAATCAAAAAACTCCTTATTCCATACTTAAATTAATTACAATTAATAAATTTTTTATCAGTTATAATCAAGCAAATTGATATTATTAAAGGTAATTTGCCCTAATCATGATTAATTATAGTTTAATTTAACAGGAATTATTATGCCTGTGTCTTAAATTACAGTTTTTGCAATTTAATTATCTCCCTTATTAGTAAACAAATTGTTAGTTACATTGAATTGAAAAGTTAAACATTAAATAATATTTAAAAAATTTTAAATTTAATAGTATTTTTTATATTTCCTCTTTTCTTAATGAGAATTTTTATGAAATTAATATTTAGGATCATTTTTGGAATTTTTGGCTCTGAACATTCACGAGACATATTGTGCCAAACACAAGGTGAAGAAATTATCACTTTTTCGTCCGAAACAATTTAAAGATCAGTCTTTTGAAACAGATGTTCACTATAAAATTAAACGATGAAGTAAAATCATGGTCAAGTTAGAAATGAAATATTTATAGTTGGTAATTTTCCTTAATTACGTTAGTTAGATTTAAAATGTTTACTACAAGTAGAATAAAAAGAGTGGAGTATTTGGTTAAAACGTTTCTTATAATCAGAAACAAACACAATGGTACACGGAGAGAAAATTTCTGCCAAAGTGAACTGTTCACGTACAAGTTTCTAGAGTGTCGACTTCATCTAGTTGTTAAAACGACGTATTGCCTTCTACATGATATTGAATTCCAGTGAGAAAAGGTGAGATTAATTTAACATTGAGTTTATTATCTATTTCCAGTGGTCATGGATAGCGACTTTAATGCATTTTAAGGTATCGCAATACACAATTGCGAGTAAGAATAGACAAGTTGAAGATTTAGCAACTACTGTGTTAGCCTACTGTTTCATTACTCCTGAATCCTACATGGGACGATACTGAACAAAACAACAATTGCACATTTTCAGATTTTAGGTAATGATCATTTTTTAATAAGTAAATAATAACTGAATGGGTGAAACGAACATTACGGGTGATGTAAAGAATTAAATACACTCATCAAATCTGTAAAAAGAAAAATATTTTCATTGTATCGACTAGAGGCATGTTCTAATTGTTTATTAGTGGCAGGAATCTCTGAGGTAAATAGAACAGGACATTCAAGATGGTATTGGAAATAATTAAGGGATTCATTAAATGTAAGACACTAACAATACTTGTATCCGTCTATATTAATGCATTTAAAACAGTATAATGTTCAATATAGTCATTTAAAGGTTGTTTACAAATATTTTACCATGTCGGATATCGTGAAATTATTTAAGGGTTTTAAATTCGAAAGTGTGTTCATACGAAAAAGACAACCCTCATTTTTTTTCATCAACAAGCGCTCTGATTGACCGTAGCCGACGATTAAAAACTCATTTCTTCTTTTAAATGATGGAATGGATTTTCTCACCCTTTTAAAGTAATACTATTCAAATGAAAAATTTTACATTTTATTTGGATTTTTTTATTCACTAGAATGGGCCTTATGGGTTTCATGGGGGTTTTCTTTACAGATTTTTCATCATCATACGGAATATAGGGAATCTTTAAGGAAATTTAAATTTCCTGCATTTTTCTACAATTAAATGTTAGAAAAGAAACATTTTGTTTTTATAAAATATTCCAAAATTTCAAAATAAAACTATTTGTATCAACTTAATTTCGCTCTTATCTTAATTTTTCAAGGAAATTTCCATTTTAAAAAAGAGATACATTTTCTTGAATTTTTTTTTAGCATGGAAAACAAATTCATAATATATGTCACAACTGTACATTCTCTCTAAAGTATTCAATTTATATTTCTATTACTGCAATGTTCGTATCTTTATATAATTCCGTGATAGTATATCGATTCGTAAATTGATGTTAATGAAAGATAAATCTATATGCATTACACTTTGAATAAAATTAATATCACTCTTACTGTCTTACTGTGTGCGAGCAAAATTATTATGTTATTGGGTTAATTAACATAGTTAGTTAATTTGTAAAGCAGATTTTTTCTCCTTAATGGAATACTTTTTTTCCCTCAAAATTAAGTAAGGAGTGACTTTAAAATTTTATTTTTCAAATTTCATTCGAATCTAATGTTTAGTTTAAGATAAATTTGGAAAAAGATCTTCGGGTATTTTAAATCAGATTACTTCTGCGCTACGATTTAAATAATTTTTCCCATTTCCTTACATCTCGTGATGATTGGACCAATAACTGAAATGGATAAACCCGTATACAGCCCATTAAGGCTCCCGTCTACCCGCCATTTTGATTTCGTAGACGTAATGTTAATCCTATGGAATTTTGACTTTAATTCTCACATCTGTACTATTTGATCTATTTGAATGCAATAAACTGCATCAGAAAGAGCAAAAAATAATGAATACTTCTGTGGAATTACTTTTTTCCTAAGATTTTTAAAAATATTTATATTCTTATTTTAATTATTCGTTTTTCAGTTTTCCAGTCTTTAAAGAATATTTTCAAATATTTTTAAGAATCGGAAGAAAAACATAATTCAACAGAAGCATTCATTATTTTTTGCTCTTTCTGCTGCCCTTTATTGCATTCAAATAGATCAAATAGTAAAGATACAAGAATTCAAGTCGAAATTCCATAGGATTAACATTAAGCTGATGAAATCAAAATGGTGGGTAGACGGGAGCCTTAAGATACTGTGATTTCCAATCAAAATTTCAAAATCGAATATTTTTTGAATTACGAAGGGAGAATAAAATGAAAACTTAAATTTACTGTGGTTTTCTGATATGAGGAACCCATAAATATAAAAGTTTTTGTGCACTGTATTTTATAGTTGTATTTATAATAACACATTTTTAAAAATAATATTGCTTTTTAAATTTATTCATATTTTCAGGATGGGAAAATATTATCTATATGTTTGGTGCAAAACACTTAATGATATATATATATATATATTATTTAGATGACATTCTGATAAAATAACTGTATTATTCCATGTCTCAATGTATTTTGTATCAAAGGTAAATTAACACAAAAAAACGTTTTCAATAATGATATCTAAAAATAGAATGCATAAATGTCTTAAAAATACATATACATTAAGAATCCATAGATAAACTGCTATTTTAGATGGCTACTTATACTGCAGTATTCAAAAAATTTGTTAATAAGGTAACCAGTAACATCATTAATCTGACCTTACAAGAGAAAAATATTTAAGTTATTTTTAGTGTGAATATATAAGTGTAAAATCAATTATATTTAGGGTATTTTTGCTAAAATTTAATTGCGTCATTACGAATATATATATATATATATATATATATATATATATATACCAAACCGTAATAGAATTAAAAGAAATTAAATCAATTTCTTCTTTTTAAAACGTTTATCTATTTCAATCAACCGCGGTTCGATTATCCTTGGAGAAACATTTTATGAAATCAAATTGTACTTTTCAAATGGAAAAGTTATTCCTTACTATCACATTTGTCATTTTAGTTAATGCTTAAATGTAACTGCTCAGATGTTTTAATAGATATGTAATTATAATTTTAGACAAAGCCAGGATTGATGTTATATATTAATTTATAATTATTTTATTCAGCATTAACCTTATTTTGATATACA
>BMAW01074338.1:725046-761902 GCA_019974015.1 Nephila pilipes
AAAATTATTAATCAAGAGAAATATAAGTAATAATTAGTTTGGAATTATAGTAATATTATATAATTAAACTAATATTACAGAATTATACAAATATCACTGTATTATACAGGAATGAGTATTAGTTTTGTAATTCTCATTAAAAGTATATATCCTTTTTCCTTCGTATTCTCTGTCTTCACAAAAAGTTAGAGGTACAAATAAATTTTTACGGAAAAAAGGAATTATTACTTATGTTATTTTGTTATCTAATTACTATTTTCAACTTAAGCTTAGCGACTTGGTTTGTTAAGAGTTGACGCCTTTCTTTGTATTTTGAATGATCACAAATGATTTTTTGAGTGTTATTAAAACAAAAATTGAATTCTGAACCGGGAAAATTAAGTTTGAGTAAATGTTTAAATAATACTGAATTTTAAGAATTCAAAACTTCCTGCAAATACCTATAAGATGGCAAATTAAGAAATCTTAATGAAATTAAAAGCACGTAAGATATTTTAAGCGAATAAAAATCTTGATATATATTTATATATATATGTGTAATGCTAAAAATAGACTTTTTTGTAATACATTGATTAAAAATTCACCATTTAAAAAGAATGAAAAAATATTCATACCTTGTACAAGATCCCCAAGCTGAAAATAAAATTGAAATAAATTAGCGTTTAAAAATAATAATTAATATATAAAAATTCATTGCAATCAAATTTTTCGACAAATTAAATTTTTTTCCCGGCAATTAAGTAATGGAACCATAAATATCAAAGTGGCCATGGTAGCCTTGTGGTCATGGTTGTGGACTCGCGGTCAGCGTCCCGTTAAGCCCTGACACCACTAAAAACCCACCGATGACCTAGTGTACTTAAAAGGTATCAAGGTCTTAAGTCATCCCGTTAGCGTGGAGCGGAAGTTTGGAGAGGGGTAGCCAGCTCAGGTGTCGTTCTCGTCACTTGACTGAAATTCAAAATCACCAGTTCCATCGCCAATAGCCATGTGTCGCTTCTGATTGTGACGTTAATAAACAATCATAGCGCACAATTGTCTGAAAAGTTTTCTTATATTTATAATTTTCTTTTTATACAAATGCATTTTATATAAATATGATAAGAAATAAAATAATTTTAGAAAGATTTTTTTATTTCTACATAAATACTGAAAAAATTTAATGTCCTTTAAAAACCCACTTTGTAGTGCCTTAATAAGATAATTTACTGACTGTTATTTCCGAATACTTTAAATTTTTAACAGCAATTTTTGAAAAATATAAAACTTCTTACGATCAACCTTTAAGAAGAAAAATAGCTTTTCATAAATATCTACTGTTTCATATAGATATTTACTTGAAAAAATAACTTTTAACTAAATCTATTGAATAATAAACACTACTTACTTCCTCTAGTTTCAAACATTGAACAACGGTGACGAGCGCCACTAAGCCAAACAGCAGTTTTTGCATCATCTTTGAAATAGTGGGTTAACACTGAATATCTGATTACTTTTTATCACCTTTTTATACGAATCGAATGCTAGAATTTGACGAATTACAGCATTTTGTTTAATTAACCAGGTGCGCATATTCACTTACTTTAAAAGGAAAATTTGAAGGCCACGATTAATCAGTTGTCACCTGCTTTGTAAATATGAATAATTGTATTTGAAAGATGCATAGTTTAGAGAAACAACATATTGTGTATGGTTATAAATAGAAAAAATCTTTTTTTACATCAAAAAAGATGCTCAAGAAAGAAACTTTTTCCTTTTCAAACACAATCTTTCTAATTATGTTTATTCTAGTTTCAGGGTTAGATTTTTCATCAGAGTTTTCTAAATAGGCTCTAATTATTCTTCAGTTGCCATTGAAAGTGGTTAATGTGTATAAAAAAAAAGAAGTTTTACGTTTCAGATTATAGCATTATTAACAAATACTTTTGAGTTATCAATAAATATTTAAATTATACATATTTTTTAACTGCAAGTATCTTTCATATACCTTTCAAATTAATTTAAATAGTTATATGATAAAAAAACGGTTGTACAAGCAATTTTTTTTCTCTAGGATTATATATTTCGTCCAAAGTATTTTTAAATATTTTGTTATATTTAGGCTACATTTTGTTACATTATGGACATTTATTTTGATAAATTGCTCGTCATTCTTATTCTTTATATATTCAAAATATATTGAGGGGAAAAAGGGTAATAAGGGAACATATTACAGACTTTTTTTTTCAATTCACATATATATTGGTATTTTAAGTAGTTAAATTCGTTTGATTCATTTAAGCTCCCATTGATTAGTTTCACGAATTCGACTTTGTTAATTAAGACAGCATCTGTTATACATTATAAGTCAACTTATTTTGGTTTTGAAACACTTTATGCTGGTTAATCACTGATCAAATTACCACATCAATACTTAAGAGATTTTTGACGTAAATTGAATTTAAGATGTGACTACAATTTCTCTATTATTACGCGTTTTAATTTTTGTTGTAATTATACTATTGTAAAATTTAGGGTGCCACTTGCATGTCTTTGTAGATAATCGACAACGTTGTGAAGAGTGTACTAAAACGTATATACAGAGTCGACCTCCCCCCTCTCAAAATGTGAAGGGCGTAATGTATTTTTACCCTTGAATAAAGAAATTTTTTTTCGTGATTTTCAGCGAGAATATGTATATGATGATATGATTTTTATCGAGAATATGTAGTGAATCTTGTAATACGAGGTATTAAAGAAGTGTAGTGAATTGTTATAAAGTTTCTCTACATTGAAATTTGTGAAATATTTTCAACTATATAGTGACCCGATGGTACTAAAACGTGCCAATTTAATTTAATAGCGATATTTGTTAAAATTTTGTATTATTTTTGTATAAATCAAATAATCGAATATAATAAGAAATTTCGAGTATAGCTCTTGGATCAACACTTCAAGATAGTCACAGATTGTTCTGCATTTCAAAAGACTATACACAAAAAAGACTTGATTACACGTACAGCTAGATGGGGTCTTCATCTAGAAGAATTTGATTACGAAACAGAACATAGAATTGGATCTAGAAGGCAAAACTTAGATGCTCTGAGTAGACACCTGTCATGATAATTAGCAAAGATACACCAACAGCGAAATTAAAGAAAGCCTCAGAATAAAATGAAAACATTAAGACATTAAAATTAATTTTAGAAAAGCAAGACTCTGAAGACTTTTTTGAAGGAAATGTGATATTTTACAAATGGTAGAGAGTTAATCTCAGCTCCGAAAGAAATGCAAATTGAATTAATTAAATTAGTACATAAAAGCGGTCATTTTTCAGTTGCAAAAACAAAAGAAATTGTCAAGCAAGAATTTTTTTTCCGAATTTAACTAATATGGTGAAGAATGTAATAATTAATTGTGTAACATGCATTTTAGCAAACAAAAAGAGTGGCAAGAAAGAAGGTTTTTTAAGCCCTATTTCAAAAGAAGACAACCCTTTAAGCACATACCATATCGATTTTCATAGGACCGTTGCCATCGACAAATAAAAATTATCAACATATTTTTACTGTTATAGATTCCTTTACTAAATTAACTTGGTTATACCCAAGCGGGCATCAGTCAACTTCACGAAGAATGGTGTAGAATTTGTTAAATATGAAAATCATCAAGTATTCCTGATGCAGATACAAGCGGAAAACGTCGAAAAAGTAGAACTGAATCACATAGAGGATCCTGGTATCAAAAAAGAGCTTAAGAAAATGATAGAATGTTACAAGCCTGAAAAGATGGCAAGCACCGACGACGCCATGCAAATTATTTTGAAGGACGATGAACCAGTTTGTAAATCACCACTCTGATTAGCATTTACGGAAGGAGAAGAAATAAATAAACAGATAGAAGAATGGTTCAAAGAAGACATCATATGCCCAAGCTCATCAGAATACGCCAATACAGTCGTAATGGTCAAAAAGAAAGATGAAACTTCAAGAATGTGCGTCGATTACCAAAAACTCAACCAGAAGCTAGTGAAAGATAAATTTCCTTTTCTCCCATCGAATATATTTTAGATACGCTACAAAAAGCTAAAGTTCACTCCACGTTAGATTTACTAAACGGTTTTTTCCAGGTCAATGTTTATAAAGTTTGCAGAAAATTCAATTCTTTTATGTTCCAGATGGACAGTTCGAGTTCAATAACAAGAGCCTAGGTGTTTTTCAAAGATTTGTCACAAGCATTTTCAGAGACTTTAAACGTTAAAGAATTTTAGTCAGTTTTCTGGATGACCTTAATGCTCCAGCAAAAGATGAAAAGGAAGGACTCCAAATATTTAAAATTGTGTTTGAAGTGACAAAGAAATATGGTCTGGAGATAAAATTCAAGAAGTGTCATTTCCTAATGTGAAAAGTTGAATTTTTAGGTCACATAGTAGAGAATGGAATCCTCAAACCCTCAGTCGCAATGGCATTAGCAGTTGCAAAGTTTCCAGAAACAACGACTATAAAGAAAGTACAAAGTATTCTAGGATTAACAGGATATTTCCAAAAATACATCAAAGATTACTCGAAAATTGCGAAAATGTTAAGCAACCCTCAAGGAAAGAAAATCCATTTATTTTTGGAACACAGCAGAAAGAAGCATTTGAAAAGTAAAAGAAAGTATTGTCTGAAGATCCAGTCTTACGTATTTACAAGTGTAGAAGAAAAACAGAATTAAAAAAAAAAAAAAAAAAATGCAAAGAAGAACATAGAGGAAATAAAATTCAAAAATCGGAAAGCTTACAACAAGAAGAGAAAAAAGGGATCTGCAGATGTGAAAAAGCTCTAGAATACAAAAAGGACGATATGATAAAACCTTTTTCTAGTAACATCATTTAAATATCAAATGTAGATAGATATTATTTGGTGAAGCTCGTTTGATTTAATTTTATGTTACGTTATTTTTTTTCCTTTACTCGATATTTTCTTTTATTTAAATTTACAGTATTTGCTTATTTACATTTTATATTGCCTTATATTAGTATTTTTATCATTCCTAAAGTATTTCAAAAATTGATTGCATATTTTGTTCCATGCAGAATATTGAAAAGTTTCGAAATTCCTCCCCCCCTATTTTTGTGTTATTAGTTATTTTGAAAAGTATGAAATATAATTGGTGCAGTTTTTCAAATTACAGTATAGCTGGAGATTTACTCTATTTGGAGGGGTTGAACTCTGTAGAATTTTCCTGCTAATTATCAATGTATTAACTGTATTTTCAAAGATATTGCAAAACCAGTTCCTCAGTTCTTCGATAGATGGCACCACGAATCAGCGCCGTGTGATAGCTCATGCAGAGCCCCTTATTCTTGAACAAAACTGAGAAGCGTTTAGTTCTCGCGTTCTTCTATACTCCGCCTTATGTCTTCTCCCGATATAGCTGAACTCCAAACTCCAGCGCTCATTCCCAAACCCATTGCTGACATGCGATAAAATTGGGCAGCCATCTTTCTCGAGGGAACTTGTTAATCTAAAATCACCTGTGTATAGTAATATTATAAATAATATTTCTTCATCTAATAGCGAATTAAATGCTCATTCGACTACAAGCTCATCATTGAACTGGTAAACTCCAACACCGAACTCCCCCCCCCCTAGATTCGGAAGCACAAGGAGGTGTCTTGTCCGTACGGATATCTTCAACACATATATACCTCCCCTGTTTTCATTAAATTCTTTTACGTTACAAGGTGCTGGTGTTTGTAGTTTTGTCCTAACTTTCTGAGTTTTCATGGCTGTACAAGTTTCATTGCCATGATTCAATAAATCTGAATTCAGTGAAAAAATTGGAATAACCATTGTAGCATTTTTATTTTTCTATAGTCTTTTCTCTTTAGTTCTTCTTCTGAACTGCTTTCAACATTTTCAGTGTTAGAAACCAGTTGATGAAGCTGTAGGTGGATTAACGAAAGAGAGTTCGATATTTCTTCATCAGATGAATTACTGCAGGAGTGTCAGTACCTGGGAGATCTTCGGAGAGTGACATAATCTATATTCTGTCGTCAAGACACGCTTGTTCTAGGCATATCTAAAATGAGATAGGTAATATTTAAACTAACTTTGAAAATAGCAATAAATTTATTCAAGTACAAAACATCATCACTGATTATATTTTACATTACGTACGAAAAGAAAAATTTATTTGGGTAAAATATATACAAATCTATGATTTAAATTTATTTTAAAAATCATATCATAAATAAAATCATTATTCTTCAATTTTTAACTGTAAAAGTATATACATATTTTTGCGTAACTATATACAGATTTTTTTGTAAAAGTATATACAGATTTTTGTCAGTGTATCCATTAGCAGTGGCTTCAGAGACCCTACAGAGCATAAAGAGTTAAAATCCCGACTGCCAGCTGTCAAAATTACATAACCCAGGGATTTGCATATTGCACCGTGAGAACTCACCACTGAAGTATTAGTGGAGTTCTCCTTTTAACAAAAGTAAAACTCATAGTAGTACGTAGCCGACCAGAATTTTTCAACTCCTATATTCCCCAACGCTGTCACAAACGTATCATGAAACAAAATTACGATATGGGAAATTTTTAATGGATGCACTTACAACGCGTGAATAATAAGTGGAGAATTCTTAGCATAAAACGATCAAAACCCAACTATTCGATCACTCACCAGTTTAATTTGTGGCTTACCTCTACTTCTACCCGACTCTTGTACCATAATATAGACAAATACAACTAACTCTAAAAGTCAATAACCTATGCAAAGACACACCAGTCAGTTCTAACGCAACTATCTATTTATCAATAACTGTAATATAATGTCTAATGAGTTTTTGCTCTCTTTGGGGGCCTTTGGATTAATTCACCTATTCAATTATTAAAATAATAGGCTCTTACCAAAACCTCTCCCTTTGAGATTACTTTGATTTACCAAATCCTCTGTGGCAGTTACCGCCTGTAACAACTCTTGACATTATGGATCGCTTGCTAAGTATACACTCAGAGTTAGCCCCACTCGTCCTCTATCCTCTAAATTTATCTTTGCTTATACACCGTAATATCTAAATCACTTCACTTTACTTCCACTTGCATCTAATTAACATAAACACGTTTCATTTTGGTTGGGAAGGAATTGTTATTTCCATCAATCAATTTCAATTAAAATCCCTAAGGTTAGTGAAGAGAAAATAACCTAAATTCACAAAGTTACTGTGATTATTGAAACGACCGCGTGATCCCGAAGGTGGGTATCTTTTCTCTCTAGTAGATAATAAGCGTTTTTGTAGGTAGGTCGTCTATTCGGAGATCTAGGACTGTCAAAGTAGGTCTTCCATTCTGTATTTAGTGAATATCTATGACCTAGATCTGGCTTCGGCAATCTATCGCACACGTGCTAGATTTGGCACGTGGTACAATTATCAGTAGCACTCTACATCATTCTTCAAAGTTATCAGACAAAGATAAATAACACTGTCTGTCCTCTCTGTGCCTTCCTTCTCTGCACCTCACGCATTTTCTCTCCTTTCTTTCGGTTAGTCGAGCGGATATGCAAGTATCAAGTGTGATTTCAATCGATTTAGTTTGATGCACATCGAGTGCTGTAGGTTACTTTTGATTTATCGACAAGTTCCTAGTTTTACTGTGAAAAGTTGTATTTTATTTGTTTAATTATTGTGACAATTCATACATACATATTTAATCAAATGTTCACTAAAAAGGGAAAACTTGATGTTTTTGGTTTTCAAGACTCTTGGACGAATGAATATAGAACGAGTGAATATCACAACAAAAGGATCGTGCTGTATTCATGTTATGACGAGAAAGCATTATATGTCGCACGTCAAGTGTACAAAAAGACATTATTAAACTAAACATCAGTCCACATTTAAGAATTCCGATGAGAAATACGAAGTTACAAAAAGAACTGTCACTGAATATGTGAAACAAGTAACGATTTGTTGTTGTTAAACAATTTGTACCAAACTTTAAGAGACCGATAGTAGTTTCGCAATTGCTCATTGTATAGTTGCCAAGGGCAAACCGTTCACTGATGGTAAATATGTGAAGGAAATATTTTTAAAAATATTGAAATATTGTTCAGTGATTTACCAAATCTGCAAACAATATCATTAACCAAATTCAAGAAATACCAGCTTCTGCGAGAACTTTTGAAAAACGATTAACTCAAATGGCAGAAAATGTAACAATAAAACAGAATTATGAATTACAAGAAACTGTTGCGTTTAGAGTTGCGCTTGATAAAAATACCGATGTGAATGATACTGCGCGTTTTGCGGAAATTGTGTGATATTGTGCTGAAGATTGAGTTTATGAAGAATTATGCAGCTTGATTCATCTGTCTAGAATAACTAAGGGTTAGGATATTCTACCTTCGTTTATAAATTATTTTAAAAGAAAAAAACATTAATACGATTAAAATATATTATGTAACTACTGATGGTTGGCAAGGATAGAGGATTTGTCCAACTTCTTGAAACACATTTTGGAAATCTTGGCCAGATAGAAATCCAACCAATGGCATACGAATAGCGAATCAAAGGGTTGCTGTAGGTCATACTGAACGGCATGCAGGATCTCCACGTCCTTCAATGCTTAACGCCTGAGAGGAAAGACATATTGTGAGGTCTCCCCTACAAAACCGTACAATCACCTCACGCACAATTAGTCAATAAATGGGCATGTTTGAAGCACGCCCAGTATCCAGTCGTACGGTGCGACGATGTTTGCGGTAGCGTGGACTTTCAGCACGGTGACCATCGCTTCGGCTTTCCTTGACAATGCAGAATAGAGAGAAACGGCAACTCTGGTGCTTCGAACGACAAAGGTGGATACAGGAGTGTCACAATGTCGTATTTTCAGACGAGTCCCTGTTCTGCGTACAGTATTCTGATGGCCGCATACGTGTCTAGAGGTTCTGAGGAGATCGCTCGTTGGTTGCTTGCATTCGAAATTGGCACAGGGGCCCTGGTGTGATGGTTTGGGCAGCCATTGGGTACATGACATGCACACCTCTAGTTGGAATCGATAGTTATTTGAACGCAGATAGGTACGTTTCTGACATCTTACATCCAGTGGTTATACCCTATCTTCAAGACCTGTCAAACTCCCTCTTCTTACTGGATAATGCGAGACCACATATTGTACGTCGTGATCCTCGATACACAGGACATTCGATTGTTGCCCTGGCTTGAGAGGTCTCTAGATCTGTCACCCATTAAAAATATCTGATCATGGATTGCTGAGAGATTGACTCACCACCCCTCTACAACTAATACGGTTGATGAAGTGTGGCATAGACTTGAAGCAGCAGAGAATGAGTTGTCCATATCAGTCATCCATATCTAGTTTGACTCTATGCCTAACCTGGTAAGGATCGTTTTATTTGCCAGGTTTTGCAGTCGTTTCTACTAATTTCGTACCCTTATAAACCCCCAAATTGCTTTCAAATTTACTCATTTTGTCTTCATGCCATACTGTTTATGTACAGGAAATATCTTTTCTGTGTTTGCTTTCCTTCATGGTGTTACAATTTTAATGGCCAGCAGTGTACATTGAAGGAATACTTATATTTTGTCTTGTTTATTTTCAATTTTGATAAATACAATTAAAAAATAGGTAGTATATAATATGTGTACAATTTTTTTATTGATCTTGAAGGGACAGTTATATTTTATGTTGTTTATTTTTATCTTAATAAATATCTTTAAATGTGATGCATAATTAATACATAATAAAACTTTAAATCTGTATTCTTGATCTCTATTCTTTAACTCTGCATGCAATACCGTGGGATCCTATATATTTTGTTTCAAACATTTCCTGCTGTGCGGCATCCTGTATCACATTCGTAAGATTCGTTTGGCACACCACAGCTACAAGGTTGCCGACACCTGATCTAGATGGTTTGCTGGAGATGTCTCTGAATTATTAAGTACATGGGAATCTTTACATGTGGCTGCAGTTTGAATGGGCTGAATCTCAGTGGAATGATTATAGATCTGCATTAAATCCAGCACATTCAAAGCCATCCTTTATATTATGTTATCCCCGCTTTTGCCTTCGTCACTTGACCGAGGTTCAAAATTACGACGTCCAACGCCAATAGCCCTCGTGTTGCTTTTAGAGCTACGTTAGTAAAACCAAACCAAATCCCTCGTCTGCTATTACCAAATTTAATAATTCCGTGGCCTTTAACATTAAGTACATGAAATTCGCAGGGAGTTGGTTTCGTCTTTGCTTGGATGCTTAAAATTCGGCTTCTAGATGAGTGTGGTCGCATACTAATGCAAAGTACCTATCAGTGCCTGTTTGAATTGCGCAAAATATGTCTCAGTTCCTCAAACAAGGGATTTTCTGCCGACTGTATACCATTCCTTAAGTGCTTTATGTCAGATGATTTTTTAAATATACACATTTTTAATCCGCCATAATATTATAATATTTAATTCTACCCTCAATATTATTCAGTAACTCTTTAACATTTCCTGTACCATCAAAAAATCTAACTGACGATTCTGACATTCTGATTTCGGATCCAATTCTAGTGTTGGGTACGGTTAGGAGCCACTATGATGCCCGACTTCGTTACCTAGCATTCGATCTCATCATAAATAAATGGAGCTTACTCGGGCAAGGGTCAATACAAATAATCAAAAGGTCAAATAATTAAAAACGTTTATATTCTTTAGAATAATCGAATATCAAAATGAGTTCCACATCAATAGAGCAAACCCTCACGCGTTAATTCCAAAAGATAATCAGAAATGAATGTTCATCTAATTTGTTTTAAAATCCGGAACAAATCCATATTAATCTCAGGGTACATACAAGACTAATCTCCTAGTTCAAAAATACCCTGATTTCTCTCTCTCTCTCTCTCTCTCTCTCTCTCTCCCCCTTTACGCTTCCTGTATTAAAATCTTCTCAGCTATTGTTAATTCCTCCACCGCTATACATGCTCTTTTTAAACTCCTACATCTTATTCACTACTCTTTAATTTATGTAGTAATGCTGATTCACATAATTCACAAATCGATTTTCTTCAATCATGTAATATTTTAGAAATGTCCGTAAGACTAGTTGGAAAAAAATAGGCTCGTTAACCTGGTTACAAATATTTTACAATAAATGCGCAAATTACCAAATGCTTGAAAATGGAGATTTGATTACAATTTCAGAAAACTAAAGAAAATAATTGAGAATTAAAACGCCGTACAAATTTATTCAAATTTTTTATGTTCATGAAAAATGACGTTATACATATGAAATCATGTGGTGTAAAAATTTTTTGCTTTTGCTGATAAAATTTTCTAGTGTGTATTTTTGTATTTGATTACATTGTTCGAGTTTTCAAAAACAAAAAATCAAATGTTTGGCGTTGTTTCCTTTCGTTTTGAAAGAAATTAAACAAACACAGATTTTGAACAAACAGCTATAAGTGAGAAAACTTTAATTTTTTCATTCATGGCACAGTATTTTAATTCTGCAAAATTTTAATTTTTTGTCAATTTTATACATTTCAAAGAATTATAATCTTTTTTTTTTTTTCAGTATAATACATGCGAGAAGTTATACAAAAGTTTTCGGATTAAAACTGCTCTGGGTGGAGCTCGTGTAGTGCGCATTTCATCCATCAGGAGTGTCGTGTACTTCTTCGCGACTTCAGTTATTACAGGTGGTATCACTATTGAAGGTTTTGTATGATCACAGTATTAGCCGCTCAAGGGGCCATTGTTTTAATTGGATCACTTTTGGCGTACCAGATCACTTTTCAATTTTTTTTATTTTGCTTCAATTTTAATTACGTTTATCTAAAATATATTCAATTTCAAAATTTATCTTTTACTTTAATTTTAATTACATTTAGCTTAAATATATTCAATTTAATAATGTATCATTTCATTTAATTTTAATATCGGAAAAGTTTACTATTGTCCATTTCTCGGTATTTCATCGTTTACTTTAATTCTTAAATTTAATTGAGTAATTTAATAATTATTAAAAAAAAGCATACCTTGGGTGGCTAAATCTGTTCTTTGCAAAACTTTTCATAGAACTTTTTACTGATTATTATTATTATTATTATTATTATTATTATTATTATTATTTTGCTACAGCTTTTTTATTCTGTTCTACTTTTCGCCTCCTTAAATGGCAGATATAAATTACCAACGTGTGGCTTTGAAACTTTCTTTTCTGCTTTTTTGTATTTTGTCACATAAACTATTTTTATTTCGGAAAATAGTCATTAACATAATATTATTAACATTAATAACATAGCAAAATTTCTACAAAATTTATTCTAAATAATTAACAGGATTTCTTCCTTTCTATTGCGTATTAAGAATCAGAAACTCATTAATCTTGCATTTTGAATTCTGCTACATATATTTCATGCAAAAACTGTCTTCTTTTAATTTTGAAGAACAAGACCCAAAAGAATATTATATGTTTTAAATAAAAAAAAACTCACTAGTGTTAATGTAAACTCTTGCAATTGTGTGACAGAAATCAGTTTTTAATCTATTATTCTTTATATATAAACAGCCAATACTTGAGAATTTTTTTCATTCGCAGATTTGAATTTAAAATTCACATTCAGTTATGGAAGCCAAAAAAATGAAGCATATATTTAGACAAGAAAATTTACAGGATTCAAATAGAAATAAGTAGTTTGATAAAATATCTATTCTCTGCATAATAATGAGAATTTGAAATACTTAATATTAATATTACAGCATTTTTTCATGTAAGAAAAATCCTAACTGTAAAATCTTTTTCAGACAGAAAAAAGAAAATTAGAAATATATATTCACAAATATGTAAGTCTCTAGTTTATTATTGTATAATGAAACAGACAAATTCGTAATTTATTTTAAAATTATTACATTCAAATTCCTTTTTAATATTAATGCGTATACAAGATGGGTAAGCCTTCCAAGTCATCGAATTACACTTCTTTGAAAGGTAAAGCATCCGACTCTTATGTTTGCAACTTCTTTCAACAATATTTTCAGCTTTAAATCCAAGCAAAAATGAAACTTATCAGTGAAGATCTGGATATCATAAAAGTCGAAACACATATCAACAACGTCTTTTATTCTAGGCAATCCTACACATACCGGTGGAGGATTGTGAGCTGCAAATAAATTCTTAATAAGCAATTAATAGTATATTCAACAAATATCCAATAACAGTTATTCAATGATAGATCATTATGATATATATATGTGTGTGTGTGTGTGTGTGTGTGTGTGCCGTATTATTCGAATTTAAACCGCCATAAATTCTACGCCACACCCCAAATTCTGAGCACGTTTTGTGAAAAAATAAAAAACAGTGTAAAAAGATGTAGCGATATCCGATATTTACGAAGTTAAAATAATTTTCAGTGAGAATTAATAAGAAGTGAGTGATTAATTCATTTTGCCAATATCAAAAAGTTTTAAATACAAACATGAACCTGTAATTGCTCAATCGGCAGTATCATGTTCCGTAAATGATTCGTCCCTCCCACTGCCCTACTGATGTCACAGTTGACTTCAGAACTGGTGCCGGCGTAGCCATTTTCCTCCAGGGTGTCGTCTTCCTTGCCATTCAATGGATTTGTCATGCAACATTTTTTAAAAGAATGTATCATGGTCTCATTGGAAACTTTTTTTTCAAACAACAGATATCCATCCTGAAATTTTTGCCTTCTAGATTTTCCCGGAAGTATTTAAAGGGTAGTTTTCCAAATGCAACCAATATTCGTACTCTCTTTTTACGTAGTTCTTAAATAGCTTATTAATACTTACGTCAAGCGGCTGAAGCTGGCTTGTCATACCATAAGCATGTTTCTAGGAATTTGAAGAGCTCCTGGTCTTTTATTCCACACTAAATTAACCCCAACTTCCATAATTTCGGCGGTCATCCATCCGTTTTCCTGAGATCGTATAATTACGTTTAGGGGTAAATTTTCATTTTGGGGCACTAATTTCCTACTAAGATTCATATAAGAAGGTAATTCATAGCCATATGCAGTAACGCATTGCAGTGATACGTTGTTTTTCGTATCTTGTAATCAAGATTTTCACCGCTTTCTCACCCTATAAATTACTGCATAATTCAGTGGCATATCACGGAACGGGGAGGGGGGAGGTTCATCCGAGCTTCCAATGTTCTTGAATTCATACGCATATCTTGTCCGTTAACCTATGAAGTTACATTGGAATTGCATGATCTTCAAAATCTGCAGGAAGATTTTGGCAGATTGAAGTTCTCCATTTCAAAGAAAATACTTCCCTTCTCATAAATTTTTCCCACCAGCCTCTTGATGCTTTAAAATTTTCGATTCTAAATTAATGAATGGCTTCTTTTACCTTGCATTGCAGCATTTGTATTGAAACTGGCAATACTTTAGATAGAGCATCACGTACAAATTTTGCAACACTATCATCTACTTCAGGATATCTTTCTTTCTTTCTTTTTTTTTTTTTTTTTTTTTTTTTTTTGGTCCAGTGAAAAACTTTGCTGAAGATCTACAAGCAAAAATCATATAATGTTGTTTAGACCATCGACGTATATTTGTTTTATCCATATCAAATTTTCTAGCCTCTGCTCTGTCTCCGTTTTCTTCTGCCTATAAAATCGCCTTCCTTTTCATATTTGCATCATAATGAACTCGTCCTCGTGGTCTTACTGATATCTGTGAAGTTTAGGTAGTTAAAAAAAGCGTGTACAAAAAGTTTACAAATACGTGCAAACAACAAAGTTCAGATAAGATAGAAAATGGAATATGATGAGTCATCGATGCAAGAATGGGTGGTTATATTTTTCCATTTCAAAGGAGTTTCTATAGCGTTAACATTGGGGGAAGGGAAAGTGCGGCCCCGATTCGAGTAAATATGGTATATATATATATATATATATATATATATATATATATAATGATTTCACGTAAATTTAATTTAATCTTATAATATTCCCTGTACTTTTAATTCTCCAAGTGGGAAGTTCATCTTATTTTCTAATACAAATTCTTTGGAGCTTCTAATTTTTGTGAACGCGTGCTATAAATCTGCTCAGAACAAGTTTTTCCCGGTTTCACGTCAGTAGGGAAACATTCTTATAGACTTTCTGACAGCAGCTAAAATACCAAAAGATCCCTATATCTAATACTCTGTGATCCAAAGAAATCTTTACATACGAATTCCAAGTAGGAAAAATTTCGCTCTCTTCTGCTTCAGCCACGACGGCAAAATGACGCATTTGGCATCCCTACATATCATGATGTAATTTATCACGATGCAATTGCTTCTCTCTCGTGTTAAATTAATAAATATACAAATTCAACTATTAACGCTTTTTCATTGTGGCCGCGGACTCGCGACCGGTGGTTTTCGTTGAGTCGTGGGTTCGAACCTTGATGCCACAAAGACCTGTCGTATAGCCGGGGCCGATGCGCGTTAAATCTGTTGGGATCCAATACCCTCCATTGTTAGGAGAGGAGGTGCCAGGTCAGGTGTCGTCCTTGTCATTTAATCGAGGTTCAAAGTTACGAGGTCCATTGCCAACAGCCCTCGTGTTGCTTCTAGTGCACCATTAATAAAATCAAACCTAATTGTTTGTGTCACGATTGAATTAGAAATTAATTCGAAAACCATGGTAAAACATTTAAGGGGTGATAGAAAGCATCTAAACAAGCAATTTTTGCTATACAATGCATAGGCAGAGAGCAAGCGAGGAACCGCTGGACGGCACTGTAATGGAAAGCATAAAGAGCGAGTTTTCTTATACATTGTCATTTCTACCGAGGTTCTTAGGAGGAATGGTGATGTACAGTAATCAATAAAAAGTGGACATGCATTTTTTGCATGGTCATGCAAATGGGAATGTTATGGAAGCCGAAAGACTGTACAATCTGAGTTTCCCGAGAAGACACGTGTTACGAAAACTGTTTGAGCTATTGCATCGATATCTATGGGAAACCATCCTTTGTCACTGGCATACATGATACAAAGCGTGGCAGGAGTGTGGGGATGCCACAGGTTGAAGAGGGTATTCTGCAAAGAGTGGAAGGTCGTCTGTATATTAGCAAGCGAAAGGTTTCCCATGCCATAAATGTGCCCAGCTCGATTGTTTTGCGAGTATTATGGGATGAAGGATTATCCCTCTACCATGAACACAATGTGAAAGCCTTGATACCTGCAGGTTTGCGCCACGTATCGAGTTTGCACATTGGTTTGCTGTAACAGCTATCAGCGCAGCCTGATTTTAGCGCGCGCGTGTTAGTCGCGGATGAAAGCACCTTTACTCGTGAAGGCATTTCGAATGTGAATAACCTTCATGTGTGAGCATATAGAAATTCGTACGACACGCGTCTTAATGCGTATCAGAAGCCTTTCAGCGTAAGTGATTGGGATGGAATTGTGGGTGACCATTTAATCGGCCTATACCTTTTGCTATTCCGACTTGACGACAAAACATCCCCGATATTATTTCTAGTGATATTGCCAGAGTTACTTCAACCTATTGCAGCCAACATACAAATACGTATATGGCTCCAGCACTACGGTGCACCACCCTATTTCAACTTGGATGTGCGGATCGCTTTAGACCCTAAATTCCCAGGGAGATGGGTTGATCGGGGTGGGTCCACACATTGGCCGACACTCTCATCCTATCTCTTCTTCTGGATTTTCCTTGTGGGGTGATTTGAAAAGTCTCGTCTACAAAAGCCCCATCGACTCCAACGAGGACCTAGTTGCCAGGATTTCTCTTGCTGCAGGCGCCATCCGAAAATGACGATCGCAAGTGTGACGCCTGTATTACCTCAAGAGGTCGCTCTTTAGAGTAGTTTCTGTAATTTCGCTACACATGCTGTCATTAAAATTATTTAGTACCTCCTCTATTCGTTTGGTGTTTGGTTCTTTCATGTGACGGTAACAGTTCTAGCGGTTCACCGCTAGATTTCTGCCTATACACTGTACGGTGGAAATTGCTTGTTTAGATGTTTGCTTTCACCCCTTAAATTCTTGCCCATGAGTTTCGAAACATCCTGTTGAATACAATTTTTAAAGCATTAAAAAATGACCATGCAGACCATGTTCTAAAATTTAATTGAATCTGATCATTAACTCCAGAGATATCCGAAAAAAAGACCCGGTTAAAAATCATATACTAAATTACTTCACGCAAATGGATCGAAATTTTATTTAAGTTTTCACATATCATTTAATAAGAGGGTCTATAATTAAATTTTATAAACTAAGTACGGCCCTTAATAGGCATTGTTTTTCAATTTTAAGTATGAATATATCCTGAAATAAAGGTAGAAATACCGAGGAATTGTGCATTTAAAAGTTTTATGACACCAGGGAGGCCGATATCTAAAATATTTGGTATGATATAATTAATTTTATTTTATCAATCTATAAAATAATTCATATTCTTATAGTAAAAATACTTTTTCGATTATTTTTTTTTTATATTTAGAAAATTAGAAAAAAAAATCATTTATCTATTTCTGATGATGATATTATTCTTGCCCAAATCAACGTTTTTAACTCATATATATCATAATCAATATCTAAAATTTTAAGTATACGCGAACAGAAAATGATCCGCATGATAGAGCAGAAATTACTAAAGAAAAAATCTGACTAATACTCTGTGTTTCTGTCCATTGTGATTGAATTAAATGAACAACAAGAATGTTTATGAATCTTAAAGAAATATTAAAAATATTCATGTCATGGTGACGTCATCATTAATAAAACACTATTGAACGAGATACTGTAGTCTGTACATTTATTAGCTACGTAGAGAACGGACAAAAAAAACTTCATTTAATATATCTTACGATCAAAATTGAGCAAAAATGAAAACTTTTTATAGGAAAAATAGGTGGAACACATGACCGCAAAAAATTTAATGCAGAAATTAATTCTCTGAAAAATGCAGGAGTGATCTCTGAAAAATGCAGAATAAATTTACCTGATGCTGTTATGCTGAATATTTTTTTCTTATTAATTGAGAAAGCTAGTGTTAATGTTGTTTTTCTTCCATTATACGTCAGGTGGACACAAACTGTAAAAATTTGCATGAATTAATTACCAAGCCAAATAAATGAATGGTAAAGGTAAACTTTAATAAATAAAAATCATAAACAAGTTCACAAAAAATATTTTAACGTAATTAAACGTTTACGTAAGCACATAAATACTTATATATTTGAATAAGCTCTTACAGGAAATCTGTAAAAACAATTATTTATTAGGCACCTTCTAAATCGAAATAAATTATTTTGTAACGGAAATTAAAACAAAAAACATCGATAAGTCTTAGCTTCGGCATTTTTGTGTTAGAAAACACCTCGAAATTGTTCAGTATACTTAATTCCTAAGATAAAAATTTCTTGTTTATTTTTTTTAATCGGAAACGGAAAAAAATTCATATATATTCAGTAACTTGGTTCAAAGCTTGTGACAAATAAATATTTAGATCATTTTTTTTTAAAAAAAATCTTTAAGATTTTGCATAATTAAATGTCTATCGGGTGAATCAAAGAAGGTGGTAAATTTTATTTCTTCTATTTTCATAATGGACTGTCCATTTCTGTGTGGTTCAACGAAAATGTGTGAGTAAAGCAAGCAGTAATACAATTTAATTAATCGAAAATACAATTTAATAAATCAATAATTTATGATTTAAATTATAAATAAAAAATGGTAAATAATAATTAGAACGAAATTATGGAATTTATAACGATAAAATTTAATTCGAAACAAAAGTTTTGAACTTTCTAATTAGCAATAACTAAGCGTTAGATCCAAGCTATATTCCTTAAGATGGTCTCTTCAGCAACAGTTATCACAGGATAAGTAACAAGGCAAGAAAATTGGCTTAATTTCAAGCTAATTATTAAAACCCTGCTCACAGTGGACGATTAATCATCAAATAACTGAGAACTTTTAATAAAATTTTGCTAAATAGAATAAGAAATCCGTTTTAACACCTGAGTACTCTAATTACAAAAAAATCATCATTCACATTGAACAATAATAACCGTTACGATTTAATAAAAACTCAATAATAATATTATTAGTAATTGTTTTGAGTAAACAAATATCAATCTATCAAATTCTATATGTATTGCAATAAGAGTTGAAAATTCCATCGATAAAGAGAATACTATATTTATTATCAATATATTCAGAATAAAAAAGGAAATTTTGACAATAGATCGAGGACACATAAATTTACGCAATATCAGATATTTACATCGATATTTAAATTAAACAAAAATGTAAATTATGGATTAAATAATGAAACCTAGATGTACAGTAAATTAAAAATAGTTAAGGATAAAGAAATTCAGCAATATTAGAATAATACTTTTAAACTTAAAAACTTTAATCAACTAAAAATCATAAATATCAGCTATTTTATGTTTAATTCTTAAAAATAAACATATATTATAGGAAATTATTTTCTTTCCTAAGAAAATAAATCTTTACATAAATTTAGAGTCAATTTTTATTGGTACAAAAACATTACAGAAACGTTTTAAAAAGTTCTAGCAAATTTTAATAAACTCTTACAGAAGCCAAGTCTTAGGATAATGGAATCGTAAAAATAAATCTGTAAGTGACTATGAAAGCGATAAAGAATCAGAAAATAGTCTTAAAAGAACCATAAGGTTGATCTGTCAAAAGTTCTGGTCAATCTTGATAATCATTTTCAAAGGCAATACAGTCTACCTATCGAGTGATATCAAATTCTTGCAAGCCTTCAGTGCAACATATTTTTTAAATATGTGATAGTAAATTTTTAAACATGTGCTAGCCCGTCTTAAATTAAAATAACTTACCTTTGGTAGCTTTTTCACAATTATAATGAATCTACAATCTTATAAAATAAAAAGGCAATAGTAACTAATATTTCTTTTGATAAATCATACCTGTTTTATTAAATTTCAGTCGGGTTAATACAATCCTACCACAGCATTTACAATTGGCTGTGATGTTACACTTTTTACACTTGCAAGCTAATTTAGCTTCAACTTTTTGAGGTTCTTTAGTCCTTAAATCTGAAAATGTATCGAAATTAATTTACAACTTTCATCGATACAATGAAAAAAATACCTAATATAGCGTAGATGTAAATTGATAAATATATCTCAATTACTTACAATTAAATAATAATATTTAATGAATTGAAAGAGTACAAAATTCCTGCACAGAAAAATATAAATGTTTTATTATTTTTTAAACTATTGTTCTCTTACCCAATTTTATTATTGCCGACGTTGTGAAGAAGTTACTTCCAAAAAAAAAAAATAGTTTTTCTGTTGCATTTTCTCTAAAATTCAATAATTACTAGCTGACATCACGGGAAAAATTTCATTGAAATTATTCTATGACATTAATAGGAAAAATTCAATCTTAATATTATTTTAATGTACAAATATTAAAACGTTGTGATTATTTAAAATAAAAAACTTTTTCTAATCATATGGAAAGAAGCTATATTACAAAGTCAGAAAGTGTTTTGGAGTAGAGTATTTTAGCTAAAATACGAAATTTAAAAGCTTCAAACGAAGTGTGACATAATTTAAAGACATATATTGAGCATTAGCTAGGAGTGCAAAAGATATAGCATATTCAAGTTTTTCTTGAAACTTTCATTAGAAGATTGAGTTTGGTGTATAAAAATCTTTTATAAAGGTTTATAAATTAAAAAAGAGTACAAGCGATTTTTGAGACTAGTTATCATTTATGGAATAATTCAATGTAACAAAAGAAACACGCAGCTTTGAGATGTGAAAATTTATATGAAAATGTCATTATCATTCAGTGAAATCTAAAACTGAAGAGTCTGTAAAAGGAATGTAGGATTCCTTAGATCTATCACTAGCATTGGCACAACCAATGGACATCAAGTTAGAAATTTTACATAAAACTGTTTTATTAAAATATGGTTAAAATCATACTCGAAACATTAATAAAATTCTCAAGATTGAAGATAAAAATAAAAAGTGATAAAAAAGGCTTTTTTTTCACATGTAATAGAGTTTTTCATCAAGTGTTGAGGGATTGAGTATATTTTTACTAGGAATATCTGCAGTAATATATCTTTCAAATCAATTTTAAGAAAATTTCATTTTTGTTTTTTGTAATTTATGAACCATACTGAAGCAATAATATTTTACTTTAATAAAAAAGGAACGATTTCTTAATGTTACTTCAAATTAAAAAAGAATTTAGTTCCACATAATAAAATTAAATCAACCCATTCCAAGGAGATATTTAATTCTGTGAGGTGATGACTGAGAGGCTAAATAACTTAATGAAAGAGAAATTAACATTTATTTCGCGATAATGTAAAAATAATGATACATTTTGTGCTCAAAAAATTAGTAAAACAAAAATTTCCGGTAAATTCTTAATATTTCTAAGTTAAATTATATTGTTATACGAGGTTCAATTGAAAAATAATGCATCTATAGCCTTAGTTTTGTTTTACAATTGTTGTTGTTGTTGTTGTTGTTAAAAGGATTTTCAGAATTCTTGTTATTCCTAAAAAGTCCACATAAGACCTCAAAATGACGATTGATTCTTGGATGTTGCTGATGTGCTGAGAACTGTAGAAGATGGCAACCCACATAGAGATGAAGTTGAAAAAGCAAGATTTCATTGAATTTCTAACAGATGAGGGTTGTGAGATCATTCACAACCGGGATGGCATCTCCCGACTTTCAATTTTCCCCAAAAATCGAAGAACGTCTTGAGGAACATTCCTTTAGCTCTCACGACAAGTAGAAAGAGCCATTAAAGCCTGCTGTTGATAAAAATCACGAAAGTTCTTCGACGAATTTGCCGGAATAATCTTGCTTTGGTTCAAATGTCGGATCGGAAAAGGAGACGGGAAATGTCAAAAATTGCAAAATACATTACATATAAAAAACGTGTAGAAACAAATGTGAAAATCGGAAACAAATAAAAAGCTATGGCCATGTAAACAATACTTTTCAATCAAGTCTCTTATGATTGATAATTTGAAGTTTAAATTACAGCAAGTGATTTAGCTTATCAGGTTTCCCTCCTCCTTTTTCAAATTATAAATTATCAAAGATATTTAGGAATATTATAATAAAAATAAATATCAAATTGAATTAAATAAAGTTTTATCGGTCACAACTTTTTGAAAATCAAATCAACGTGTCGCAATAATGAGCTTTGATGAATTCTAGTAAGTAACAGTAATTATATATTAATCGAGAAGGATTCATAATAGTTATAATTGGTATACACGTACTATATAACATCGCTTACGGGAAAAAATGTTTCTAATGGCACCTAAAAATCACATTTTTTTGTTATATATAAATTACAAATAAGAATTAAGAAGTATACGAAAGCAAAAAAAAATATGACATACCTTCTTGAATATCTTGATTCTGAAATTAAATTTTAAACAAATAAATTTTTGAAAAGGCATAGTATTAAAACAAATTAAAGTTTATTGAAAACGAAATTTTAGTAAAAATAATTTAAAACAAAAGCTATGGATGTAAAAAAACGTGTTATATATATATTTTTATATTTTTGTTATAAGCCAGACGTACTTTGCTTTTTGCTTATGAATACCATTTATAACGTCAATTATTTTAGAGTGCTTTTATTTTTTTAACTATACTAATTTCAAAGAGATATGAAACAAATAAAAAAAATTAAGGTTGGCCTCTTAAAAGAATCCAATAATTTTTATAAGCTTTCAGCGTATGCAAATATTAATAAATATTATCCAAAGTATAAAACGTATTTACTTTTCTGTCATAGGATTTCAAACCTTGAACAACAGCGAAAAGTAGGAACAAGTAAAAGAGCAATCTTTGTATCATCTTCAAAGGTTTTACCCAGCGAATTTGAGTATTTATTTATTCTCCAGTATGGAAAGATATTTTTCACAGTAAATAAATATTATTAAAGAATATTACTGAACTGAATTCATAAAACTATACAAGTTACTTATTTCCTCGGAAATTAAACCCATATTCTGTTCAATCGGGACGAATACGGTCAAATTAAACACAGATTTTAGCTCAACTGTCTGCGAAGCAGAACTCATGGCAGTAAATTTGGTTATTTTTATCAATTTTATGCATGCGATTTGGAAACTTTCAAATAAATAAATATAAAAAATACTACGAATTCAAATTTATTTCATAATACGTGTTGTTTGGTTCCTCAAAGTTGGAATTCAAATTTAAAATAGCCGTGAAAAACAAGATCAAAAATCTAAAAGCAATTTTTACATCATTTTCTAAGAAACGATAGCATTTTTAAAATATCTGAATACATTTCATTTAAGGATACCAGGATTTAAGGAAGAGGAGGGGGGGGGAATAAAATACCGAATTGAAGACTTTTTTTTGTGACATTTAAATTTTAAAAATTATTCGTAAAGCTTTGGAATTATCATATGCTTGATAATGATATTTTAATCACCTTAATGAACTATAAAAGTATTTTTTGGTCAAAAAGTTTTTCTTTCCTTTTGAGGTTCAATTTGGACAAGATTTTTCAGATATTTTTGCATTCAGGTACCATTTTTAAAAATAATATTTCATAAAAATACAAAATATTTTGCTCCTAGAATAGAAAACAATACATAAAATAGAGTGAAACACCTTTTTTAATGATATTACTCTATATCTTCTCTGAAAAAATTATAGAACTTTGTAATTTTGGAAGAATTTTAATCATTTTTTTTTCTCTTTTTCATGTAAAAATTATTTCTTAAAATTCATGTATTGCTTGGAGAAAAATATTTTAAATTCACTATATGCATTAAAAAATTTGGAACTATTTTAAGTAATAGCTTTCTTTAAAATGGTACCTAAACGAAAATATATCTCAAAAATCATGTCCATATTCAACTAAGATGGAGAAAACCTTTTGAACAAAAAAAAGCATTTTTACTGTCCTATTGAATGATTCAAACATCATTATCAGGCACACACAAAAATCTAAGCTCTACGAATAATTTGAAAAGATATACATCACAAAAACAAGGAGTCTCAGATATAGTACTCCATAATTTTTCCTCATGTCCTCATTCCCTTAAACGAGTTCTCGAACTTAAGTGATTGGATTTGCACTACAGGCTGTTGGTAATAAATCGTATGGTTTTGAGCCAAGATAAGGTGACAAGGACACAACATCCGAAATTGCGAGGTTTTTGTCGCTTGGGGAATTTAATACGCAATACATTTCACGTAACGCGTTTCAGTTTAAAGGCGTCTTGAACTTTTCTACCAGTGTACAGTTACCTATTCGAGGTCTGAACAATAACTAATGAATTGAAATCAATAGTTGGTGTATGAGAAAAGGTATTTTATTTGTGAAATTTTGGCAATTGATACAAGGTGTCCCCCAATCATTATGCAGCAGTTGGTAATTTTGGGTGATCCATAGGAATTCATAGGTATTCCTCTAAGCATTAGCAATGATATTCTTGTAATTGGTCGCTGGCCATTTTAAGTTCCCAGTTTGTCCCAGTTTCCAATTTGGGCAGGAGAAAAAGCGCTTAATATCTCCTCTTCTCACTTTGGGACTCTTCTCCTTCGCCCTGAAAGTCGTTAGGGCGAAGGAGAAGAGTCCTTCTTTTTTAAAAAGTTAAGTTCTTTTTGTATAGGTGACGTGGTGGTGGCACATGCAGGCGTTAACATACTGGCCTCCATTACATGTTTAAGCATTCAATCATTGAATGCATATCACTATTTCACTTCATACTCAAAAATTAAAGATACGTTTTCATCGATATTCCTGAAAAGAGCACTCTATTCAATTACATAAAATTCTCAGTTTAACACAGCATACAAATGACTCAAAATTAAAGAATATGACAAAATTTACAATTGAATGCACTAACAATGTTAACAATTATAAAGAAGAAAAATACATATATTTATATATACAGAGAGATTATAATTAGTTAAAGTTTCAAAACGTTGTAAAAAAAAAAAGAACGACTGATCAGAATTACGTCAAATTTGAACGGAATATTATTGAAGAAGGGGGGAAACATATGGCATAAGAAAAAAAAAAATCCAAATTTTAGTAACAGATGGCGCTGTAAGCATCACAATTTAAAAAGGGTTCGATTACAAATGACAAATGAATCGTAAATCAACGACTAAGGTGTAAGTTACACGTTAAACCAACTGTACTGTTCAGTGTGCATGACTGCACAGGTGTGATATTGTTGGTCACTTAAGCCCATCCACCACGGCACGGTCATATCACATCGGATGGGAAAAATCGGTTTTTAACTGTCCTGAGACCAAAAACCAAGTAAAAAGCATCTATCAAATCGGTTTTTAAATTTCGCGAGACTGGTGCAAAACATGTTCAACAACTGATCGAAGTGTCTTCGGGGTCACGTTCAGAATGTGTTGGGTAATGCGTGCTTTCAGTTCAGCTAAGTGTGCAATCGGAGCACTGAACACGGTATTTTTCAGATAGTCCCACAGTCAGAAGTCACACGGATTAAGATCAAGTGATAGGGCTGCCAGGCTGTAGGGAAATGACGGCTGATAATTCTAGCATTTCAAAAATGCGATTTCAGCAGCTGCTTCATTGGATTTGCAATGTGCGGAGGAGCGCCCTCTTGCATAAAAATGATCCCCTCCACACATCCACGCTGATGAAGATCTAGAATGACGTGATTGCGCAAAAGACACTCATAGAGTTGACCAATGACGGTAATGGTAACATGAATATAATCAATTATTTAACATGAATATAATCAATAAAAAAGAAGTCAACTTGTGATTTTAGGCATAATAGCAGGATGCTTCTAAGAAACATTATAACCTGAGTTACCTAAGTGTCCTCCAACTATTATGACTCCATCAGAATCTAGGAACGGATTTAGTAATTTTAACATACTCTTTGGAAGAACACTCTTTTATTGTTTGAGACTCTTATCTCAGCTGAAAATTGCTCCTTTTGAGCCATTTTAATTACATCACTTTCTGCATGGTTCAGTTCATTTATTTCAAGTAGTCCAGATACTTTGTATAAAGTATAGTGTATATTAATTATGAACCTGAAAACATAACTAAAAATACGAAGAACAGTTATATAATTTTTGCTCAAATTAAGTATATCAAATTAAATAATGAATAAAATTATTTACAGTCACATTAAAAGCAGATAATTTGTCCTCAAACTCGTCACACTGACAGCTCTGCTTTCAATTCCTCTCATTCTTTGGACTCAGAAATTGAATAAACACTGTTAGATAAAAATGTTGGACCATTGAACCACATTCTGTTGCTGACCAATTTATCAGGTTCCTCTTCCCGTGAAAGGATATCTGCTGGGTTCTGTTCAGATGACACATGACCCCACTGGTTTATGGATGTGTTCTCTTGAATTATAGCAACTGCTTTTTGCATAAACGTTTTTAGATCATTGGATCCTTTTGGATCCATAAAAGCACTATCATAGAATCACTCCATAAGAATACTGTTGTTTCCAGTTTAATTGCAGCAAGGACTCTTTTCACTAACTTTGATAGTAAGATTGCAGCACACAATTCCAGCCTTGGGATTGTAAGACCTTCCACCGATGATACTCTAGATTTGCTGGATATCAGTCTAACCATAGTTTAACCATTAGAATTGCTAGTCTTGCAATAAACCACTGCTCTAAAGCAACGTTCTGAAGCACCAGAGAAACCATAGATCTCTATCTAGGTAGCTCTTTCAATCACAATTCGCCTCTCAATATCATGTTTATTGATGCTTTGTAATAAAATTAAAAAGTTATGCCATTGTTGATATTCTGCAGTTAGAAGTAAATCAGCCCAATCAATTTTTAAGCGCCAAATTTTCAGCATGAATATTTGGGCTCTAGCTACTATTAGACCAAGCAGTCATAAAGAATCAAATAATCTTGCTATAGTAGATAGTTTTGTGTATGAAGTCCCAAATTACTCTTTGACTCGAAAAGAAAAGTAGTCTTCAATTGGTTTCCAGGATACTCCTAAGGTCTTAGTTTCACTTGGATTTGAGGAATTATAATTTCCATCAACACTTGGTGATAGTTTTGGATGTTTATGCACTATTTATGAAGTTGCATTCTAGCTTTTTGCATAATAGGTATAAGTTGCTGCTGCAAATCCTTAGCCTCATCTAAAGTTTTGAGTTCCACATAGCGCATCGTCTATGTGAAAGCTGTCACGCAACACAGGTGATGCAATGGGGAAATTACTCTCTTCATCTATGGACAATTGTTTCAAAGTCCTCATTGTCAGATAGGGAGCACTTCCAGTTCCATAAGTAACTATTTCTAACTCATACGTTTTAGGTGACGCATTAGCTATATCACTCCACAAAATTGTTTGAAATTTGTGTTGACTGGGATCTATGAATATCATTCGATACATCATCTTCACAACGACTGTCAAAGCATATACATGTTTTCTAAACCCTATCATTATCGAAAATAAGTAATCTTGGATAACTCCACCAATGTACTGTAAAGAGTTCAGCGAATTACCATTAGTGGTCAATATGGAACAATTAAATACAACGCGGAATTTTGTACTTGTTTTCTCAGGTCTTAACACTCCATGATGTCTGGCATAGTACACCACATTGGGTTCTCTTTTTTCCACCACTTCTCTCATGTGGTCAAGTTTCAAATATTCCCTCATGAAGCTTTTGTATAACGTTAAATATTCAGCGTCTCTGGATAAACGAGCCCGCAGCGATTTGAGTTTTCTGAGAGCAAAATCCTTTGAATTTCCTAAACACAAAGGATCCTCTTTAAGAGGGCATTGTAACAATATACTTCCCTTCCTCATTTCTCCGATGAGTACGAGAAAAATGTTCCTCACAAATCGCGTGTTTATTACTTTTATATACTTCTGATTGGACACTATCTCCCAAAATTTTTGGTCAATATTTCCCCTCTATATATTTTTAATTTTATTATTTTTATTGAATATATTTATTAATATTTTTATAGGTTCTTTTGAATAAATAGGTTTTTCACAGTATATGGTCACACATTTTTAATTCTGTTTTCGATCTAGTTTGCATTTTTTTAAAGAAGTTATTTAAAAATTAATTTTTAGTTTATTAAATATGTTAAATTGTATGGGGGGGGGTCAATATTTTTTCTAAATTTTTTGTTAAGTAATTTTTAGTAAATGTTTTTCTTTTCTTTTTTTTTTTCTTTTTTGATTTCTTTAAATCAATCAATTTGTGTGGTTTTATTTGAAATCAATCAAGCTGTTTTTATTTTGGCGGGAAATTCTTTCAAGTAGTTAAGAAAGTACGCGAGTAATGACATGAAATTGTATAGTGTTTTTTATGTTTGTAAAAGTTTTGCTATATTATTGTTTGTTTTTATTTTAATGCAATTTGTTCAAGTTTTTTTTTATTAGGGGATTAATTTCTTTCTCATATGGAATTCGTTTTCTTTAAAAAGTTTGAACATTTTGTTAATGATGGCGTGCCGTTGATAAGAATTTTATATTATATTTTTCTTCAGATTGCTTAACTTTGCGATCAATTTTTGGTTTAATTATTTTTTTCTTTTTAGTTAGGTTTTTTAGTTAATGTTGCAATATTTTAGATGATTAGTTAAATATAAATTGGTATATTGTAGTGAAATTGAAGATGTTTACTATGTTTTCCTTTTTTTTTTTTTTTTTCTGTGGTTGAATTTCTGATTTTTGGTTTGATAACCATCTTTCTATAATATAATTCACTGAAGCATTATGATTTGATCAGTAAGTATAGATATAAACACATTATTATATTTCCAAGTATGGAACAGTATTAAATATATTATTTCCATTATTCTAAATTTTGCATTTCTTTCATTTTGCTTTATTTAAAACTGTTCGATTCCTGAATAATCTGTTTTGAATTTTGCGATTTCACGATATTAAGTTTTAGATAGTGTAACTATTTAAGTAAATTTTTACATTATTTAAATAAATATTAATTTGATTATTGGTTGCTTCCTTAAATATATAGTTTCTTTTCTCTTAATTGTTCCATGTTTTTGAAATTTACTATTTGTATATATATATATATATATATATATATATATATATATATATAAAGAAATACTCGCACATACATATGCACACACACAGAGATATATATAACTATATACGACATTTATTTTGTAAAATATACCTTAACGAGTAGGTATATAATTCTGATTGTTTTGTTAATGTTGTATTGAGAAGCAGCCCGAGGGTACTGGCAATGAGCGTCGTAATTTTCAACTCGGGCAAGTGACGAGAGCGATACCTAAGCTGGCACCTCCCTATCCAAACTTCCACAGTGAATAGGTATAAGGAAGAAAAGAAACAAAAGAATAACTTGTGTTTTTTTGTTTGTTTAATTTGTTTCTTTGTTCTTACTCTCGGTTTCCACATAAATCTGCTTTTTCTGTGTATTGCCTCAAGTAGTAGAAATTAGTTACAGTAGGCACTCTTTAATCCGGCTCGTTCGGGTCCCCGGCTGTTCCGGATCAGCTATTTTGCCGGATTTTCGAACGTCAATATAACTTTAACCGGAATGCCGAAGATAAATTTCTCTAGATAAAGAAAAATTTAATTGGATTAACATGTATTTAATGTATTTACGTATATTAAAAACCTATGTGGAAGTTACAAATATCCGATAAGGTATTTTATCTCATTCAAGCAACTACATTCAACAAAATTAAATTCAAACATTAAACATTAATTAATTTAATATCCCTGTATTGATAAAAAAAACACAACACAAAAGAAAAATTATGTATTACAATGATAGCTAACACAAGTTTTGACAAGTTATTCTTGTTATCTGATTACGTTTACTAGTTTTTTTAGAACCTGAAAAACATTTTCTGGGATTTGAGAACATTTTACCCTACAGTACACTGTACAAGCCAATAGTAATATTGTACAAACGTGATTTCTAACATCCTAAAAAGCAAAAAAAAAAAAAAAAGAAAAGAAAAGAAAAGGAAAAAAAAACCATACTGAAATGAAAACTATCAGTTATTATAAGAAATGGGCGAAAATACGAGAAATGTTGTTTCATGACATGCGGTCAAGATCTTCAAATTTCCGAATTCACACGAAAAAATTCCGAAAGCGAATGGCTCGATCAGTGTCGAATTATGGAATGTGCCGAACTATCGAATGTCGGATTAAAGAAGGCTTTATTTCCTTGTAAAACGACATCTGTTCTTTTCACTTCGCAATCTGTTCTACTCTTTTCGTCTCTCAATCTTTTTATCTGCTCTTTTTATCTAATTATTCTTCGATTCTTATAATGTTCGTTTTTTCTTCTTCTCTCTGCCATTGATGTAGTGTTAAGTAAGTTTCTTAACTAATATTTAATGGATAGTAGATCACGCAATTTCAGAAGATGAAGCAATTATTTTGCATATATATTAACGCTATGGGATTCTATACATTTGGGTGTTAGAAATTTTGCACTTGGGGCTGTCGGATCAAATAAAAATATTCAGAGTTAAAAATAACATTTTATTAAGAACAGACTTTTAATAATTGTTATAATTTCATAAATAAAATGTAATCAATGCTATATTAATTTGAGAAAAATATGGATTTAAATATTTAAGTGATTCATTTAAGCAATTTTGGTAACAGCTTGCGAATAACAAATTTTTTTCTGCATGGTACATTTCAATATAACTAATTAACTGACTTTTAAATACTAATATTAAAAAAGCATTAACCAGTTTTAACATAAAAATGCCCTGCTATACTTTAAAATCTAAAAACAAATTTCTTAGGTAAAATGTTTTGTTTTCTTTTTCGGACAAAACTGTCAAAAACTTTTTTTTAACCCTCAATTTTCATTAAACTGTTAAATGGGTTTTTTTATATATATATAAATCTCTTTAAACGTGTTTTAAATAATAAGTAATATTATACAAATTTGTTCAAGAAAATGAATTACAGAAATTTATTTCCATTCAGATATCTTCGTATCAAAATATCAATGTAAAAAAAGTAAATTAAATAACAGTTCTTTTAAATAGAATAAGAAAGAACTGTTTACCTAAAAGAGTAGTTTATCCCATCCCGATTCAACTGTTCAACTTCCAAAATAAAATTCATTAAGTATTAATGGATAACTGGCGTTATTATTCATAGTTTTCCAGATTTTTTTTTATGATGGCTACAATTGCTTTAAAAAGCCAATATTTAACATCCATTGCAGATATTTTTCGATACAGCTCTCTTGAATATAGAGTGCAATCACAGCAGTTCTATTTTAATGGTAGAAGCATTGGCTATTTACCAAGCTTCTGATGATTTGACAGAACCAAATATAAGTCTTCTAATTTTGTTAGATAGTTGCACTGTTTTAGCTGCGCTCATTTCAAATTCAGTCCATTCTCCGAAAATAATTTAAAGACATGAAAATAAAACTTTCACTAAATCTCTTTATTTAATAAGCAATTTGTTTTCCTTTGAATAATAGGATATGCAAAATGCGTTTGCAATGACCAAATGAAAACACTGGCAAAATTAGTAATAGAAACTGATATGTACAATTACTCCCAAAAGCGATAAAATGCTAGCTTATATTCCACATTAAGTTATTTAAAAATAATATTAATCAATTAAAAACGAAAACAAAATTAATTATAAAATAATTTTACATTTGGTAAATATTAAATAAGGAAACATACACACTGTTTCACGAATTCAGATTGTTGTAATCTTTTAAAAATTATTTAACCCCAAACAGATATAAAAAACGTTCTGGGACACTTGTAAAATATTCGATACTATAGGAACCTCAAAATTTAAAATATATCTATTGAATAATATTATTATCTTTAAAATAACTTTCAATAAAAAAAAGTATACACATAACGCGTGTCACTTGTAGAAAATAGTAAATGATGAAGAGATTAAATATATGTACATTTCATTTAAAATAGTTAAAAGAAATTTTGAAAAATGCCTTTTTTTTAAATGTATATATATAACTCGATTTATTATTAGCTTACATAAATGTTTCATACATACTTTTAGTATTATTATATGCATACGATTATGCACACACAAACGTGTGTGTGTGTGCATAACAGAATGCATATAATAGTATGATACACACATATACACACACGAATACATGAATACACACATATATATGCACACACATGTGCATGTGTGTATGCGTGTGTGTGTGTGTGTTTAAGGACAACTTAACCCAAATTCTACTTCCCATTTTTTTAAAATCTCTTTTTTCCCCTGCCTTACATCTTCCAATTTCAATATTTCATTCTCTTTTATGGACTTAGTCCGAACTATTTCAAGCGTTACCCTCTGAATGAAACCTAAAGTAAAGACTGCTAAATTAGCAATCCCGATATTAAAAATATAGTGTGCAACCTCAAATTTCTTTAGTCTTGTAATGGTTTGCACTGTATATGGCCCTACGATTTTAAGCTCCCTGATTCTGATTATGAACAAATAAAGAATTTTAACAACAGAAAGTCTCTACTTGACTTCCGAATCATATATATGTGTGTAATAATTGAACTTTGATTTAATAATTTATCTTAATAACAATTTAATTTTCTATTCTGTCCCATTCTCTCTTTCTAATTCAAGAGTAAAGAGTTCATTTTTATTTCCCGATCCCATTCTAATTTATCCTTTTATTTACTAGATCCCGCGCTCATAAAATTTGCTTAATGCACTTTAACACGGTTGTAAATCCATCACAAATAATCCCTACTAGACTCTTTGTCTACATTAGAATCCCTAATCCTGTGCCACGTGTTCTAAGACATCTATTATGGAAAATCTCTAATATATAACTTGATATACAGCAAAAATGCATACTCTTGCTCTCACACTCTTACTCTTGTTCATTTACTTTCATGTTCTTGTGTATTACACATCTGTAGCATTCATATGGTCTTTCGCTTCAGCCTTGGTGGCCGAAGCCGGTCAACGTACATCAGAACTTAATGCTTGAATCAATTAATAATCTTGTTATGAAAAAAGGACTTTTGGCCATTCATTCGGAATGTTTCATTAAGATTGAACAAACATTTGAATCTTTAACTTGATAGTCGACAGGATGCTTAATTGTACTTCGGTTTGATAAATGTTTTAATGGTATTAATATAAATTAGAAAATAAAGGAAAGAAGTAATACAGACGTAACAGATAGTCTAGTCAAAGCAACCTTAAAGGTTGGAACAAGTGTCCCAGTGGTCCATGAGATGACAGATACCCTGAGTGAAGCAGCTCCGAGGTTCTTGTGGAACCAATTTTCTTCAGCAGCTTGGACTTCTTATCGGCGACAGATTGCTGTCGGCAGAATTCAGAGCTTTCTTGAGTGGACTGAAGATGTGATAGTCATACGGAGAGAGGTCCGGGCTGTAAGGGGGATGTTTACGTCAATTCCATTGAGTAAACATTGTTGCGGCAATTCCACTGAGAATCTCCCAGTGGAATTGCCGTAACAATGTTTGGCGCGTCACAGACACAGGGGGACAATCATTATCATGCAAGATGAAGCGTGCCACGTCGGCGGTTCTTGATATTCTTTCTCAGTTCATGCAATATAGCACAGCACGTTGCAGCATTGTCAATCGTGCCCATAGGCAGCCGTAACCAACAATAGAGGGCCATCGACATTGAAGAAGGACATTAAAATGACTGTAACAGCTCCAGTTGAAGAGCGAGCCTTCTTCGGTCATGGGGATAAAAGGTTTTGCCATTTCATGCTCATGCTTTTGGTGGCTGGAGTGATGGCCCCATCTTTCATCAGCAGCAATAATCCTGGAAAGGAATTAACTCCCCATTTCAAGATACCGCATTAAGTGTTGCATGGAAACAGACATGCGACGAATTTTCTGCTCCTCTGTCAAATGTTTCGGCATCCATTGTGCACAAACCTTTCGAAACTGCAACCTTTCATTCAGTATTGCTTGAACACTTCTTTTGCTCATAGACATTTCCTCCGCTGTGTCTCGCGTGATGATTCAGCTATTAGTTCTCACGAGATGGTCCACATCTGCAATTGCTTCCTTAGTGATAATCACATTCGCTTGACCAGGTCGTGACCTGTCGTCTGAACTGCTTCTTCCACTAAGAAAAGAATCCTTACACCATTGGATTACCGATATGCGACTCATACACTCCACGTAATACATATTATACATTCGACGATAGATTTCACTAGCACTCATATTTTCCGCTGTTAAAAATTGCACGACCACGTATTGACGCCATTTGGAAACATGCATGAAGAAAACGATTCCTTTAATTTGCTCTCACGCTATCACACGCGCATCTGTTGGGATCTGACGATTTCGCATGCATTCACAGCATTCTGCACCCTCTATAGGGTATGCGCAGTCATCTTTCTCTTCAAATGGTGGGGTTATTACAGCAATGCCACTTTCATTTGAGTGCATTCACTTTCGTATCCACTTAACCTACGTCGAGTTGTAGCCATATTCAATCAGTATATCATCTTTGTGAGGTTAGAAGAATTAATGTTAAATATTATGTATAATGCCCATGAGTAACACTTTCACATGGATCTATACAAGCCATTATAATAAAGATCTTCAGTTCCGGTAAATAAAAGATTCATTAAATTTAAAATGTGATTTATCAAGGTTTACATTAAATGGTATGTACTATGCGTTTGCTCAAAGAGACATGATGTTGCCTGTTGATGGTCCAGCAGCTAATTATCTGCTTCTCGTTCTCTGTAATAACAGTAACTGCTACTTTATTGTACGGCGTCAGCCAATAGTGTTACCATAACCACATTACAAGACATCTTGCTCGTGACATTGGTGGGGAAAAGACTGTTGACATATTGAGTCATAATGATAGAGAATCATTCAACATGAAATAAGCAGGCTTTACTCAGATATAACTAGTCTTTATTCGTCCATTAAATTTAGAACATTATATATTATTATTTATTTATTTATTTAATTTTTATTTTATTTAATTTTTCTATTTAAATGGTATTGACTAAAAGTGTTCTTTTTAGATTTACTTATTAAATAGTTTTTTTTTATTATTATTATTTTTTACGTTTTTTAGGATTTTTCATAATTATAATTCTTGTTTCTATAGTCCACATATGTTGTCCTGGCTTTTGATTTTTGATTGGTTTTCTAGAGTTCAAAGCTGATATTCTGGCTACGCTTAAAAATTGTTCTTTATACAATTTTGTGTTTGCAATTTGGTAACGCTTACAAATTGTTTTTTCTTCGTATGGAAGATGTTTTCCCCCCTGAACTCGACTTTTGACTCATTCTTAATGCTTTTTCAAGTTTTTATATCACTTGAAATAAAGCATTAATGAGTATTAAAAGTGAGTAAATCTTATTTCTGAATTTTATTGGTTTCTGTAATGTAATTTTCTAAATTCGTTTTCATTTCTTTATATACCTGAATGTAATATTAACATACGTGGAGTGTTATACTTCGAAAATTTTAAGGTTTTTTTTTTTTTTTTTTTTTTTTTTTTTTTACTAAAGATTTTGTGGCTTTTCGTGTTTTCCTTTTTAACTTTAAGTTTTCAAAAAAATATTTCAATTTGCATTTTTGGTACTATGACCATTTTTAATAATATATTTGTTGACGGAGATAGCGGTCTATAATTCTAGAATAATCCAGAATAACAGTCTAAACCTTGTTTCATATTCAATATACTATTTTACTATTTCCCATTTTTGTTTTGTTTTTTAAAAAAAAAAAATTTAATTACTTTCAAAAAGAATTTCTAGATTTATTTTTTAGTTTTCTTGTATGTATATATATATATATATATATATATATATATATATATATATATATATAATATACTTTCACATATATATATATATATATATAACTATATATAACTCCTCTTCTTCTTATATCTCTCTTATATATATATAAAATATATATATATATATATGTATATATATATATGTATATATATAAAAAGTATATAAAATATATATATATATGTATATATGTATATATATATATTACCATGACAGAAACACCTATGATTTGATACTTCTGGAGAAAAGTAATCAAGCTTTTACGTATTAGTTTTTGTGGTCAAAAGCAACCAGGCATGTGCTATTGCTTAGACATTAAGCCTGGTGAATCCATTATTCTCTATCCTAATTATTTCCTCCTTTTCTTCCTCTTTTTCTTTTTAGTGTGCAAATAAAAAAAAGTCACTTCATCATGAAGATGTATTGTCTTCATATTCTTTTCTCAATTTTGACATTTTGTTTTACAAAGTTCTGTGATTCACTGAAACGGTTCAACGCTATGACGACCATAATGAAATCTTCAATGTTACTCTACTAGCTATTTCCTTTGATGTGTATGCAATCCTTTGCGAAATAGTGACCTTTTTGCCAATTTTTGTACACTCATTGATAGTTTTATCTCTGTTTTATTCACTCGCTGTTTTTTTATATATTCTGCGTATTTATCTTTAGTCAAATATTACAAATCAAAACTAATATTTTATATTTTAATAATATACCAATAATTTTTTTTTGTAGAAGAAGGTACAAATGTTTTTAATATCTCTATCAATGTTCTTTTGCATATTTTAGCACTGAATTTGTATGTGTCAATAGGTGCCTATCTTTTTCATCTAAAACCCGAGGAACTATCAACTGAACACATTCAACTAATACTGATAAAGATAGGTAAGTAATAACATTGGATAAGATATGAAAATTGAATGAGAATACTTGCTGGTCAATTACCCGGGTTAAAGTCACGTGAAGAACAATACATAA